>PVLA01007455.1:0-97888 GCA_004027455.1 Hydrochoerus hydrochaeris | reverse complement strand
AAAATAAAATTTAAGAAATTTTGGCCTAGAAAGTTGGAAGAAAAGTTACAACTCCAATAAAATAATTTTGAATTAAAATAAGATAAATGGGTGAACTCTGATAGAGATTAAAAACCTGACAATGAAACTACAAATGATTGAAACAAGAACCAAGAGCCTGGAGACAGATGTTAAAAACATGTTCGTGAGTGAGGGTAACTGTAACATAAAAATCATGCAGTGGCTGATATAAGCTACAGTGAATGTTTAAATAAAAACCTTTTACAGTAAAAGAAGGAATAGGGAGTGTTTTGAGGTAATGACCATGCATATTTTACTGTAATTAATTTTTTTGGAAAAAGTTAAATATTCACTATACTTGTTACTACACCTTGTAAACACTGAGTGTGAGTCAGCTTTGTGTCACTGTAGCAAACACCAGAGATAATTAGCTTATAAAAATCAAAGATTTACTTTGGCTCACAGTTTTGGGGGATTCAGTCTATAGTCAATTGACCCTGCTTCCCTGTGCAAGGCAGGATGTCCTAGTAGGAAAGCACAGAAGAGCAACTTACTTACCTAGTAGTTGGGAATTGAAAGAAGAGAAAGATGGGTCTGGACACCATGATCCCCTTCAAGGGCAGCCCCAGTCACCACAAGACCTCCCATTAGGCCACCGTTTCAAGTTTCCTCCATCTCTCAATCATAAGATAAGGAGCAAGTCTCCAGATGTGGGCCTCTGGGGAGACATTTAGGACCTAAACTATCACAACTATAAGATAAAAGGAAAAATGTATGAGATGAAGAAAATTAAAGTTTTTAAGAAAAATTTTCTTTCTTGGATGGAGGAATAAATCCAGGGATATTTACTCCTAGACTACATTGCCAACCCCCTTTACTTTTTATTTTGAAACAAGGTCTTTCTGCATTTCCCAGGCTATTCTTGAATTTATGATCCTGCTGCCTTGGCCTCCAGAGTAGCTGTGACTGTAAGCATGTTCCACTGTGCCTGGCTAACGTGAAGAGTTTTTAAGTTTAGAGAAATGAGTGGTAGAAAGAGAAGCTAAGGAGGAAACAGAGCCTACAGGAAATTCCAGTGAGTACTGGCTGCTGACCTTGCTCCTGCCTCTGCTGAGGTGTGGCCTTGAGCCGGGTGCAGAGAAGAACCAGTGGGAGAGCCTCCTTCCTCGTCTTGAACATGGTCCTCAGGGTTCCTGGCTTCACGTGACTCTGACAACAATTTTCCTTGCTCCATCACTTACTGTGGTCTCGAACAAAGGGAGTTTTCTGGAGTCCTACAGTGTGGGTCAAGAGGAAAAGTCCATATCTTGCTGTCCCCACTTCATAAGAGAGTGGACATGGAGATGAGTGAAGAGAAAGCCAAACGAGGAGTGGGGGTGCAAAGTCTAGAACTGCAAATCATTCGTTAACACTTCCTTTTCATGTTCCTCTGCACCACAGCATAAATACAAGCGACAGGAAGTTCATCTCCTATAAAGTTGCTAAAAGTACCCCATATGTAATTATGTATTCTTACTGTATTGGCTCAAATTTGTGCAGAATAAAGTGTAACCTAAAGAGAAGCCAGAAATAGTTCTTGGTTTCCTTTGCCAAATTTCTTTGAAAAATGTAAATGTGTGAGGATTTAAAATTAGATAATCAGCTAGGAAGTATTTGCTGAGTATCCTGTTCAGGGCCTGGCGAGCTTTCCCGGAAGCAGTGAGGACACAGCATCCTGGCCTCAGCTGGCTCCGGTGGGCTGCTGGGCTGGTCTGGGCTCCTGCACAGGATTTTGGCCTCCTTCTCATCCGTTGGACAGCACATCTGAGTGCATGCTCTCCTTGAAGCCTCTGTATACTCATCCAGGTGTGTCTTGGGTTTTCCCCCTTTTTGAGGTTTTTAATGCTGTGCTCCATTTGTGCTTCCTAGCTCACCAGCCCAGTGGCCTTCCAGGGCCAGCCAAGGCCAGGATATTGTTCTCACTGCTCTCAGGAAAGCTTCTGCCTCAGGCCTCAGTGTACCCCAAGCAGCAGCAGACAGGATGCGCTAGAAAAGCTTGAGGTGACATTTTGAGATCAATTTCAGACTTTCTTTGTCTCTGGCTACTATCTTGTATCTCTATCTGTTCAGGCTGCTATACCAAACACTGTAGACTGGGTTACCAATAAACAACAGAAATGTACTGCTCACAGTGACAGAGGCCTGGAAGCCCCAGATAGAAGCATCAGCAGATTTGAGGTTTGCCGAACCCTGGCTCTATCTAGCTCAGAGATGACCCCTTGCTCTGTCCTCATGTGGTGGGAGAAGCAAATGAGCTCCCTTCAGCCTATTTTGTAAGGGCACTGATTCCATTCAGGGCACAGCCCTGTAGCCTAATCATCTCCCAAGGGTGCGGCCTTTGCCTTCCCTGGTAGATTCCTTCTGTTGGGGTTCATGGGGCTGTAGTCCTTATTAACTCTTTCTAGAATGTCCTTTAGAACATTTTGGAGTGCTGGTTTGGTGGTGATAAATTTCCTCAGATGTTCTTTGTCATGGAAATATCTTATTTGTCCATCAATTTTGGGGTACATCAATCTGGGTTGAAGGTTATTTTCCTTTAGAACTTGGAGTACTTCACCCCAAGCTCTCCTTGACCTGAGGGTTTGTGCTGAAAAGTCAACTTTAATTCTGATGGGCTTTCCTTTATAGGTGATTTGGTTCTTTTTTCTAACAGCTTTTAGGATTCCATTCTTGTGTTGAATCTCTGGAATCTTGACTATGATATGCCTGGCTGTAGATTTTTTTGATCATGGCTAATTGGAGATCTTTATGCCTCGTTTAGCTGTATGTCAAATTCTTTTTCTCTACAGGAAAGCTTTTGGTCATGATGTCTATGAACATTTTTAAATGTCATCTATGGTATTTCCTGCTTGCTCATTGACTCCAATTAATCTTAAATTATTCTTCTTTGTCTCATCTAGTAGCTGCTGGATTGATTTCTCATGGTCCCTTGATAGTTTTGAGAAATTTTTCTTTTCCTTGTCGCTAACTGCAAGCATGTTTTCAATATTTGAGATCCTGTCCTCACATTGGCCTAATCTGCTTTGAATACTTTCAATGGAGTTTTTATTCTCCTGGATATCTGCTTGAATCTGCTTTAAAGATTCCATTTCTTTCTTATTATGATCTTCCACCATTTTCTTAAACTCACCTAGTTTTTTGTCTGTGTCTGTTCTAATGTCTCTCAGCATGGTGTGTATTTTGGGAATCTCTGCAGTTATCTGAGAGATTATTTCTGGTTTCATTTTTTCCAGAGCCTCATTCAATTGCTTTGTTGTTATGACTTCAGAGAGACCTGGTGGGGAGTTTATGGACTATCCCACCTCATTGTGCCCTGGATTTGGCCTTTGGTGAACTGGCTGTCTAGGGGTTGCATTTTTTTTTTAGGTGTCTTCTCATTTATTTTCTCTCTTTTTTTAGTTTAATTCCTGGGTGATGCTTGTAAGTTGCCCATGGTGGGTTGCTTTATTGGTTGTAATTAGGACCCTTAGGTGATGATTACTTCTCTGAGATATCTTCCAGGTATAGCTGATTTTTGGGTTTTGAGTCCGTTGGAAGATCTTACCTTTTCACTTTGTTGGAGATGAGAAGTTTGTTGCATGTTTGGCCTAGTCCCTGGTTCTTTAACACTGTGCTACCATATTTTCTGTGACCCTTAGTTAATCTCAGTCATGTATTATCATGACCAACAGCTTTTTATAATAATTATGCCAATTTTGGCTACAGCGTACCAATAGCATCAAATATAGCCTAGAAAATAATGAACTGAGCTAGCATTTAATTTGCAACTTTTAGGTGTGTGAACTAGATGTGTGATTATATAATGAGATGTAAAACAAACCAGATAATTATATGCAATATATAAATCTTAATGTGTCAATTTTGCCTTTGGGGTTAAAATTTAAAATGCATTAAGGAGAAAATAGAGAAGTGGAAGAAGAAAAAGAGATTAGAAATAAGGTTGGAAGACAAAGCAGATCACACCAACTCAGGGAAACTGGTGCCCAAGGTTGAAGGGAAAGAGAGATGGAAGGGATAAAAGGAAGGACAGAACAGAACCACATCCACAAAGAGGTTAGGAACCACTTTCACATTCATATATAAACAATGGAGAAAGAGAAAAGAAAAAAAAGAAGAAAGAAAAACAAATCGTTCACTTTCAGGATTCTCTCTGGTTTCCCTAGTAGACAACCTGTGGAGACAGAGTCCCAAATCATGCTGATCTGTACAAGCAGGCCAGCAGTTGCTTTATAGCAGAGTAGTGGATAATCTCAGCAGCACTGCCCTGAGACCAGACTCATTGGGTTTGCTGCATTCCCAGCAGTTTCCATGGGTCTGCACCCAGCTAGGAGCTGCTAGAGGAATCTGGTAGCTGTTCTGGTTCTGGCCTTATCTGGCCTGTCTCCAAAATGGCTCCCAGCTATTTGCTGTCTCCCACAGGAGGACTGAGTCCTCTGCACTCACCACCAGTCAGTGAAGTCATCCATGTCCACTCTCCTCTCCACTGCAGCATCTCTCTGCAGAGGCCTCTGGGGTCACCAGCTGTCACCATTGCCATGACTCTGCTTCCCTGGTTCAAACAGCTCCTCTTACACAGTGAGTCCATCTCAGGACAAAGGCACTGCCAGTTACCACCTTCTTTGTTGAAGTTTTTCTTTCTACTCTCTCTGTGGGCTTCAATTCACACTTCAGATTCTTCTTGGGTCCAGGGGACCCACTTCCTTCCTTCCTGTCTTCCTCATGATGTGTCTGGATGGTGACTCTCAGAGAGGCTATTTCCTCTGCTGCTTACCACTCCACCATCTTCCTGGAAGTCCTCAACAGTGTTGCCTCTAAATCCATCACTTGTTAGGAGGCTGGCTTTCCACATGCAAATTTTGGTGGGACACAAATATTTGAACCACAGCATTGTGTAGCTCAGTTTCTCCAAGCCTTCCCAGCCTACTGGTAAGCAGAAGTCTTATGAACAAAACCCAAGTGTCACTTCCTATTACCCATCCCAATGAAGGCAGGACACTGAGTCCCAAATGCAATTCTAAGTCTTATTCTGTTAATTCCAACTTTTTATTGGTACATATTTGCAGTGTACAATTATTACATCCATCGTGGGGAGTTGGTATGTGTACAAACTTAATTCATTTTTATGCGCTCCCCTGCCCTCCCTCTCCCTCCCTGCATTTCTTTGAGTGTCTATCACACTTCTTCCTTCCTTCTCCCCTAGCTACCATCTGACTCTACTGTGAATCCTCCTGGGGCTTGTGCTTCACTGTCACTGCTAAGTCCCATCCATGGCAAGTGGGAGTAGGGGAGCAGACTGCATCCCCTCTGAGCCTAGGAGGGATCTGCAAAGAAGTGGCTTTTCCCAGAACTCCCCGCAGATGGCCAGCCCTGTGCTTTTTTGGAGCTGAAGTTCATCTTTGGCCAGGTCCCATGTGTCCCACACAGACCTAAAGAACACCTCCCTTCTGCATGGAGCCCCATGGTGTTACCTGCAGTGAGCCCCTTTCTCCCACTGCTCCTAGTGGGTTGGAGGCTGCTGTGTAACATAGACATCATGCTGTCCTCCCAGAACACCTCCCTTCTGCATGGAGCCCCATGGTGTTACCTGCAGTGAGCCCCTTTCTCCCACTGCTCCTAGTGGGTTGGAGGCTGCTGTGTAACATAGACATCATGCTGTCCTCCCAGAAGGATGGGAATGCTTTCTCCACTCTCTTCAACAAAAGCCATCCTTATTTGAGTCACCTGCTGGGAAAGCCTGGCCATCACTCAATCAGACACGCTTGTCCTGTGCTTTATCCTGCTGGAGCTTCAATCTTGGAATCTTATTCTAAGCAGAAAGAAACTCTTTGACCATCTGCAAGCAATTTGTCCACCCCAAACCTCTGTTTCTTTATCTATAAAATATGGCCTGCCCTTGTCCTTTGGTTTCTTAGAATCAAATGAGACAACTGAAGACCAATCTCTTCTAAAAAAGGGTAAAGAGAATTGGGTAAAAAACAGGAGTTGATTGCTCTGTTGTGTTTCAGTTTGGAGTGGTGAATTTGTTGGAAAGGTGGTTTTCTTTTCCCTAATTAAATTTCACTGGCCTTATTTAGTTTTTGCTTAACCAAAGATTAAACTTTATATAATTTACATGTGTATTTCAATATCTACTAAGAAACTTTAAAATGCCATAGATGTTGGGAAAACAGAAAGACAACAAGGGGATGTTGAGTAAGTAAAGTTAATGTGCTCACTAGCTACTGGAGCAGAGCTGCAGTGTGGATGGACTGTGGGGCATCACATAGGAGAGCCAGGCCGTCAGACATTTCCAGCTCAGCTGGAACTTGAGTCATATTTGTTCTATACAGAATGCTTACTGGTTTGGATTGGAGCTAGCATCTTAGATGAAACTGGTTTTTTTTTAATGCTTGATGACTTGAAGAATGTAGCTAGATCAGGACACTAGCTGGGAGTGATGATCATAAGAACACTAGCTGGGAGTGATGATCATTAAAACAAAACAAAACAAAACAAACAAAAATTATATGTGGTTCTATGGTGGGGGAAGCATTTCTTGAGATGCTCAGGCAGTTGGTGGTGGTTTGTGGAAGGGCCAGGACTAAGAGAGGCCAAGATGCATGGGGATGACCAGAATCTGCACCTGTCCCCTGAAGCCTGCCTGCAAAACACACACACACACACACACACACACACACTCATCCCTAAGCTGTGTCACATATTTATACATTGGAATATTTAATTTAGATGTAGAATTAAGTTAACTAAACGTGGTTCTCTAGTTGTTTTTGCCACACAGCAAGTGCTCGGTACTCATAAGTGGCCAGCGTCTACTGGACTGAACAGCACAGAATGGAGCATTCTCATGGTCCTGGAAGGTAAGAGGGCACCCCAAGGCGAAGGCCGCAGCGTGCCTTCTGATTCCGTTCTTGGCCCACATAATGGGACTCACCCTGTCCTTGTGAAAGTTAGTCACAAGGACTAATGCATTGACTGATGCATTAGGAAAAACTGACCTCTTGCTTTCCTCCCTCACCTACGCATCAGAAGCGTTAAGGGAGAAAACATACAATTTCAAAAATCAAAATTGTTTTTCTTCTACCCAAAAGTTACAGGAAGAACAGATGGCATTTTTAAAAAATGAAAATCCGAGATCAAAGAGAGGGAAAGAGCCAAGAATGAGCCTCAGGGTTGCTGTTGATTTTTCCTGACCAAACAGCCAACTCTGCAGAATCGTTGTTGTTTTTTGTGAAATACTCAAATGTTCTTAGTTTGAAGATTTGGGCTGTGGAAAAAAACAGTTATGTTCACATGAAACTGGGGGGGGTGGGGAGAGAAAGAGAGAGTGAAAGAGAGAGAAGAAAGGGAGAGACTTGCTTTTGCTCAAACTTCTTTCAATCCTGGGCTCCCCAACCTGCCTGCCTATCAGCTGTTCTGTGTATGAGGCAGAACAGATAGCATTGACCTTGAAGATGCCCCATGGGGTTCTACAGATGGTTCTCAATAATAAGATATTTGCTCATTTGTTTCTAGGTTCTTTTATTTCAAAATAAAAGTGCAGCAAAATCGACCTATGGGGAGAAAATAGATTAAGCAGAAATGGGTCTCTTTAGATTTCTTACCCTAATGAACTGACTCCATTGCCCTGTGAAATTGTCCCACCAGGATGCTGGCAATAATTGAATAGGGCTGGCCAGGGGAGGACACACAGAGACACTAACTCTGGGCAGGCACATGCTGAGGGCCAGGAAGGAGAGGTGAGGCTGACAGGACATAGTGAGAGTCCAGGAGGTCATCGAGAGGGTGATCCTGAGCCACCCCAGAAGGTGGGACAAGTGCCTTGGAACCGGGCTCCGGCCACCCCCTCCCCCCAAGCCTTTCCGGGTGGTCCAGCCCAGAAGTCCATCTGGGAGTGGTTCCTTCCTCTTCTGGGCAGACCAAAGCTGGAGTCTGTGTATCAGGGCTTCAGAATTTCTAGGATCATTTCCAGGGTCCCGTCAGTGTTTGAAGACACACCTTCAGCACAGACCCCTAAGAACTGAACCCCAACTGGTCACCTAATGTAGTCAATAAGCCTTTGATCTCAGAAAAGTCTAGGAAATATCCATCTACCTGGGGCTGTCCAGGTGGCCCACAGAGTCCTCATGTCTCTTGGTGACTCTTTGAACCTGGTGAAGAGGTGGCATGAAAATGAGGGGGTGAACTGAACCTGTGAGACTCAATCCCCGCACGTCTGGGGCCACTTTGTAATGGCGAGTAATAGCAGCAAACACTGATGGCACCCCTAAACTAAGTGCTCTCTGTGGACCCGCTTGCTAATCTTTAGCTCCGCAAAGAAGGTATTATGATGACCCTTGTTTTATGGCTGAGAAACTAAGGCTCCTTGGCTAAATGTGTAACTCCCCCAAGGCCACACAAGCATAGCTGGGGTGTACATTGTAAAGCTTCTTACCATTGTGCTGCTCTAACCTTGAAGAAGCTCCACCTACATTTGTCCTGTGTGTTATTGGATGCCTTGTCGGATTTAGTCTTCAGAATAGACCCCACTGCTAAGAAAAGTTTGAAAACATATCTTGTTTGATTGTCTACATTTTAAATCAGAAGACTCAAAGTCTAGAGAGAGAAAATAATTTGCAGCCACAAGGTTGCAAATGGGGGTTGGTGTGTTTCTCCCTGGAGAAGCCAGTGTTGAGCTGGGAACTGTCCTGAGCCAGCATTGTGTGCCCCACTTGTGAGGGGAGGCCCGCCCACCTCCTAACCACCTGCTGAGGAGGAATTGGCCCCTACAGAAGACAGGATCCAACACAATGGATGTTTAGTCAGTTCAGGAAGCAGAGGTCACAGAGTGGTGTGGATGAAAGTATCTTGTTACATGGCACGTGACTCTCTCAGCCGGTCCAGAGTCCACTCCTGAGTCTGACCTTTTTCAGTCCCATTCTTCTGTGCCCTGGAGACTTGGGGCTTCTGGGAAAGACTGAACTGTTTTTCTCTTCTTGTGGCTATGTTTCAGACACTGGTGACATTTCTTTCTTCCGGGATGGGTGCATCAGTCATTTGGAGATGTTTTGCAACCGAAGGGCAAATGTATTTCTCGGGGAAGCAGCCTCCACCCCAGTTGCCAAGGTCCAGCTCTGGTCAGAAAAAGGCTTGGAGAGCAGCCAGCCCCATTCTTCCAAAATCAGCCATGTGGGAAGTGAATGTGTTCTCTTTTGGCGCCCCCCCCCCCAGCACCAGACACCCTGTATGACACCTGAACCATATTTCTGCCAGGTTGTTGTCCCCCTGGGACAGGTTTCACTGATGCACACTCCTTTTGCGGGAACCTAGCTGAACCTCCAGGTTGATTGATTAGACTGTATTTCCAAGACCCAGAGAAGTTTTTCTTCAAGGTGCTGTCAAGATTATTCTTCCGTGTTGAGGGTTCCAGTTTTTCACTTGGCCGAGATAGATTCACACACATAATGTGCGTTGCAGAGGGCTTTGGCTACAGGATACATTCTTGAGTGATGTGACCCTCTGCACCACTGTATTTCAGAGAGTAATGGATTGGATGGGAGAAGCTTAATTCCCTTTAGGGCCCTGATCCTCTCAGGTTTCCAGCAAGATGGATTTACCAGGTAGCTTTTAAATTTCACTTCTCCCTGCATGGCAGATGGGTAGTTGAGAATTTCAGCCTGCATTTTTCACAGCAACTATGTCCTTGATATATCTTAGTGGAAAATCCTGAGCTAAGCAAGTCTGACCATGGCGGCCTGACATGCACATCAAGAGTGATCCTGCAGCACCACATCCCTGTCTCTAAGGTTCAGGCAGATAAATGAGTGGGTTAACAAGTGTAGGAGGAGCCCAGCCTATTTGGAAGAAAGTGGTATGCATGGTGGCAGCACTGGGTGGTAGACAAGAGCATCAGACCTCCAAGCACCTTGGTTTGAGTCTCGGCCCTGCCACTCTCCAGCTGTGTCTCTGAGCAAGTTTTCATGGCTTGATCTGAAAATAAGAACAAATGGAGATGCTAGGACTGAATGAATTGATAAGCAGCTCATGTGTGGTATATAGTGTGTGCTCAAGTACTAGCTGTTAATATTTCTTCCTTGTTAGGAAACACGGACAGAAGGAAAGTGATCTACTCAGGGTGAAGAACCCTCACACTCCTGCCCATATCTTTCACCTTTTCCGAAAGGATTGTTCAATGCATGCAAAAGAAGAGAGGGCATTTCCACTCAGCCCTGCCCCATGGAGACACCCTACCTCCTCCTGTCTCTCTCCCACTCCTCTGCTCCTGGGCAGAACACCTGGCTCTCTTTCAGCCTCTTCAAAGGAGAATGAATGACTTTCAGATTAACACCGACAGATGGACAGAGTGCAAATGTCTGGCAGGGTATGAGCAGGGCTCTGGTCTGTGACTGTCTTTCTATTCCTTGTAGGCCTCTCACTGCAGCCTGCAGAGTCCTCAAGCAGAAACAAATAGTGAAGTCCTGGCACCGTGTGTGGGTGCAGCCAACCGTGTTTCTGAAAGGGCAGGGAGCAGCCCCACTGGAGTCTCAGAGCAGACCTGAGGAGGGGCACAGCTATTTAGTAAAAGAGCATTTTCATAATCAGTGTTCAGGGAAAACACACATTTTCATTTATAGAATCAGTGAAGCCACCTGCTATTTAAAAACCCTCTCCTCCTCTTCCTCACCAGGGCTGAATGTTCCTGCTTACTCCCTCAGATGGCTCTGTCTGTCAGAGCTCCAGTCTTCTCCCTGAGGGACAGGATTCCCTCCGAGCTTCCATGCCATGTGCCCTGCTTATGATCCTCTGTCTGGATGCTAGAATGATGATCTAGCCTCCCAAAAATAGCATTAGTGAGAGAAAGAGAGAGAGGGCGAGAAAGAGAGAGAGGCCAGTTGAGGAGGAACGAGATGTACCGAGCCACTGAGGGTAAGCGGGTAATACATCTCCATTGTTTCAGCTCCTGATTCACCCCGCACCAGTTCCCACACAGCTATGGCTGAGTCAGGCACTGAGAGGGTGGGAGAGGGAGCAGAGAGAAGACAGGGCTGAGGTGCCTGGAGCATGAGGAGGCTTTGAGAAAGGAGCCAAGCTCAGGTGCTGCCAACCCACAGTCAGCCAGACGTTCTGGCGAGGGGGCATTTTGGTTAATGGAAGTTTCTAGCTAACTGTGAATGAAGCCCTGAACTTTTTGTCTTAAATCTGCATTTAGAAAATCCTTCCACAAATGTTAGCTCACTTTCTTAGTTCTGCTGTAGATGAGAAACACAGGGTATTACGGCAGCTCAAAGGGCAGCAGTCTGAACATGAATATCAACGGCGCGTGGAAGGAAGTCTCCCACCTGGAGCAAATACGTGCTGAATCCTTCTGCCTATCCTAAAAGCAAAATTTGATATAAACTCTTTTTTGTTTTGTTTTCAGAACTGGGGATTGGACCCAGGGCCTTTGCTTTGAGCTGCAGCCATAGCCCCTTCACCACACCCAGTTTGTTGTTTTATCTTAATCATGGATTGTTGAGAATTTTATTTAAGCTTAACTGCAGAGTACACTTCTGTTCATCCTTCAAATGTCAACTCAGAATTTCTTGTTCAGGAAACCTTCCTGATTACTCCTCCCAAGCGGCGTGCCAGTTATTCCCTTCTCTGTTTCACATGCTGTGTTTAAACAATTTGTTAACTTGGAACACAGTAGGCAGAGGGTGGAGAAAGGGCCTGGTCTGTGAGTCTGCTTATTAAGAAACTGAGCTCCAAATTTTTGGTAAAAATCAATCTCAGTTAGTTTCAAACTTTCAAAACTTTCAAAAGGAGGAAAACAAGCCCTGTTTCTTCTTGTGCCCCCAGCTCATGCCCAGAAACAAGGAAGAGAATGAGAAAGGGAATAAATTCTACAAACAAGTCAAAAAAGAAGAGGAGATACAATTTATAGGCATTTAATCTTAATTCTGAGGAAACTCAGTGCATGTCTATTTCCCTCTCATTTGTAAAGCAAATGCTCCTGATATTTATGGGTTTTGCAACAACTCTGAAACATATTTCTTTTTGCCAAAGACATTGTATTCCTTAAATATACCATAGTGGACAGGGGCGCAGTGGAAATTTAGGAATGACAATCAGTTAATAGTTACAAAGAGTTAAAAAGACTGTGTTGAATCTAGAGAAGTTAGACCCAAGGATAGGTTTTAAACCAACCAAAAGACAGTCTATTTTGCTCAGTGTTTTCAATCTCTATTTGGTGGGCCATAATAGAAGGGGAGAGTTCTTGCTGGTCCATGACTTATTATGAAGAATAGAAAATCAGGAGTAGAACATAAAGGGAAAGGACACTGGCCTTGAGTCCAGTTGCACAGCCTTGGAGCCAGCCTTAGAGCCATATCTCTTGCCTGGGAGACAGCTGTCTGGCCACTGGCCCTTAGAGCATTCACAGTGGAGGACCCAGGAAGGAGTGGGAAGGGCTTTTACTGAGGGTTTAGCTCCATCTGTCCTGAGGTCAGTGAAAATCTCCTGTTCTTCCTCTTCCGTGGGCCTCCTGCTAGACTCTGTCCCCTAGCACCTCATGTCCAGCTGGCCATGATGTCAAGTCTCAGTTAAGACAAGGGCCTGGGGATCCTTTTAACTATTTAGGCCATTCAGGAAGGTCCACATGTTGTTTCAAAGCAAACAAACCAACAACCCTCTTAATCCACGGGTTTCACAGACATGGAGTTTTATGGTGCTGACCTGTCACGGGGCTCCCAACATCTTGTCTTTCAGGATTCCTGAAGCAGTGGCTATGCCAACTGCAGACCAGCTACCCACCATGTCTGCCGGCTGTGTGAGCAGAGCTGTCCCATGGGCACAATTCAGGAAGTTGTAGAACATTTTCTCTGCAAGCCCTGCTTCCTCTAGACTTCTAGAATTCCAGTTCTTATTTCTCCTGTATTCTTAGTATATTGCATAAAACCTGAAAAAGGTAGGCTCTCAACAGATGATTTCCAAATATACTTGCATTTTCCTGAAAGAAATACTTAACTAGAGACCAAAAATGCCAGCCTTGACCAGCCTACCCTTGCTTTACCTCCTTATAGAACAGCCACTGAGCAAGAGAATAGTGAGATGTAATCTGTATGATCCTGGCCATCACCATGGTACAACCAGCTATTGACAGCTGAAGTTTATTTTCTGGTTGGACCTTATCATTGGGGAAATAAGGTAATGATCCTATCTTCAGAATCCAATTATGACTAGATAATGTCTGGCCCAATATCTCTGCTTTTTTACAGAGATGAACTCATTAAATCTCCCCAAACTTCCCAGGAAGTCACCTGGTACTCAGCAGAAAGGCAGCACCTTCTCAGGCATCAAGTCAGAGCTCAGAGCGTTCTGCCCACATGCCCTCTTGGACCTAATTTAATTCAGCCCTTCTCTCTTTGTTGGGTGCCTTCCTCCATTCTTTCTTCTCTCCTTTCTGACCCAGGTGATCAATTACCTTGCTTGCTCAAGTCTAAGGCATCTCCAGGGCCCAGAACTTTCAGTTCTAAAGCCAGGAAAGTCTTACATGAATCTGGTTGAGCTGGTGGCACTGGACACCTTTTCCTTTTGAGAAACTTCTAGTGAACCATGGTGTGAGACCTTGAGAGACATGCCCAGAATAAGGCACAATGCTGTTCTCAGCAACCTCACAGTCTGTGACAGACAGTGGGAAAGATGTCATGGCATGCAGAGGAGAGGCCCCATTTCAGCTAGAAAACAAACAAACAAAACAAACAAAAAAGGATGAGATAAAGTTAGAAAACCTTCCCTTCAGGAAGAGATATTAAAAACATCAGAATCAGAAAGTCATTCAGATTAGTCAGAATTCTCAAGGGGCAAGAGGTTACTCTTGACAGTAACCACTTATGCAGGGACTGCAGCAATCCTGGTGAACCAGAGGGGATGTGTGCAGGCTGACTGTGTTGTAGGAAGATAATATGACTACGGTGAGGCAAGTCAAGACCTGGATCCTGCAGGCCATGTTGACTGACCTAGAAGGGTACATGTAGAGCTAATTACAGAACCAACTTTGCCTTCTTTGTGAGTGAGGAAGTAAGTGTTCATTACATTTCTTCCCCTCTTCATCAGTGTGGCCTCTTTCTGTTTTGTCTTATGTGTATTTTTCCCATATCAAAATTATATACACACACACACACACACACACACACACACACATATATATATATATATATATATATATATATATATATATGTATATATATAGACAGACAGACTGTCTTGGGGGTCACAAGACATGACGTCATTTGAATTCCTTTCTTCTTGTTCCTCAAGCCTTGATTTCTACCAGTTTTTGAACTCAGAGCCTGCTAATGCTGGGGGTGGGAGTCACTGGTGCTGTGTCTACCGTTTCAGACTGTGAACTCCACAGGTGTATCTTGAGAGCAAACCCAGGGCCTTTAAGTCCTCCCTTCTATCCCAGACAAAGCTCTGTTCACAGCCTGGTTCTTAGTCAATATTCTCACCCTGCTCTTGAGACAGGATAACATCTAGCCTTTCTGAGTTTTTAGGCTTTGTAGACTCCCTGCCCTTGGAATCTTTGCTGGCTTTGGTGGTTGCTTCTGAATTTGAATGCTGTGGCCAACTTTCAAGTTTGTGGCAGGCCAAACTGCCCACCATGGGCACATGTGCCAGCAGTACTTGGTGTAGCTCTGCTTGTGGCCCTACTTCTCATACACTTGGCTGTCCAGTGGGAATGATCCCTGGTGAGTTTGTTCATTTCCAAAGAGCGGTCTGTATTTACTTGTGGTTCAAGGCCTTGAGTTCCTCTAAGTTAGAGTAGGTCCATTATTTCTTTGTAGCACTGGGTTTAGGGACAATTAAAAGTGATAGAGTCTGATTAAGCTTAGAATGTTTATCCTATCCATCATTATTAGATTCAAACTGAGGGTTATTATTCTGCTTGTTGGGTTTTAAGATTTTCCTTGTCCCACATTTACCTACACCTTAACAACATATGCTCTTCTGTATGAATAAACACTTTATCGTCATGGGACAAAACACTGACACTATCATTTAAAGGAGGAGAGGTTTATTTTGGCTCACTGTTTCAGATGGTTCAGGCCACTGTCAGCTAGTGCTAAGGCACAGAAGCATGTGGAAGGGGAGGAGAAAGGTAAACTCTTCAACCCATGGTAACCAGGAAGTAGAGAGAGAAGGTTGGAGCTAGGGATAAGAATATATCCTTCAATGTCACAAACCCAGTGACTCACTCTTCCAATAAGAACTGGCCTCTTAACAGTACATACAGCTACTGAACTCATCAATAGATTAATCCGCTGATGCATATAGCACTCCCATGACCCCCATGACATAAAAACCATTCAGAAGCCCCACCTCTGAACATACAAGTCTTTGGGGGGACATTTTAGATCTAAACCATAGCATCTGACTTGCACTCTGGAAAACCTTGGCATGAACAGAGTGAGATGTCTTTATCTGGTAGAGATGGGTTCCCATGAATCTTTTATAGGATGGCAGGTAGCTGCATCTCTGGCCCACCAGCTTTAACGGGTGCATGATCTAGGACTTGTTAAGTGGTATGAGCAGAGCCTAGCTCAGTAGGAGGTGGGGGCTGGGTTCTCATTTTCTCAAGAGCCAGGAAGCTCTTTTGAGTCCCACACTTTTCATCTACACTCATAGCTACTGATTCTCTGAAACAGCCCAAATTCCCAAGAATGAGGTCACCAAACCAGGAGGACAACTTGGACTTGGGCAAGTGCTTCTTTCTGTGCTACTATACCAAGAGGCCAAGGAGAGATGAAAAGGTGGGGAGTGCTTGTTACAGGACCTGTTCTACTTTCGTTATGAAATGCTGACCTCCTACAGCAGCCTCCCTTTGAGGTTCCTCTTTAGCTAAGTTCCTCTGAAATTCCTTATAGAGCTTCTTCCTAGCAGATACTTTCCCCTGGAGCACTTTCAGTGTCGGTAACCTGTTCTTTGTGGATCAAATAATTAATCAAGGAAAAGCTCTGAACTGTATTTGTGGTATCACTCTACTGTTAGAGGTAAAGACCCTGTTCCAAAGCATAGCTTCCTTTTTTGGAAATATGATTAGTTGTGATTAAAACTGGAAGGACAGTAGAGGAAAAGATTTTGTTGAAATCACAAGGAAACAGTTTTAGCTCCTAAGACTGTGGCATACAAGCATGGAACAAGGAGCTCCTATGGCCCAACATCAAAACCAAAGTGCCTTTCAGTGAAAAGCAATTTGTGCTTTGGTGATATGTAGAGTAGCAGCCTTGGTAGTGGAGATGAGGAGGAGGATTATGCCATCTACAGTGATGGGTTTGAGTGGTGGACCAAGTGCTATGAGCACTGATTAAGTTACTGAAACCTTTATACCAGGAATGTCTGACACTTTTGTGACACTGATACCTTGGATTGATTGACAGCAGCTGCTTAAGTCAGACGAACTCTGGAATTGCATTCAGTGTCACCTGAAAACTATGCAATGGCCGATTAGTGGTGTTGGATATCGTCTAGGAAGGAAGCGGTAGGAAAGCAAGTTTAAGCTACTACCCATGTAGCTTAAACTAGGGTTTATTTGTGTCTTTCTTCACTTATGAGGAGGTAAATCATCTTAGCCATGGTCTTTAGTGTAGGCTATTGATGAGACAGCTCCCTTCACTGCTCTGCAGCACTCTGATGGGTACTCTACCTTGTTCTTTGACTATATTAATACTTCAGGAGGTCCAGGCAGTGGCCTTTCTCAGTCTTTGTGTCCCGCTGCCCACCGTTCTGCTTGCTTTAGGGAAGATGCACAGTTTTTCAGCAATAGGGCTGATGTCATGATGATTTCAAGTGATTTGGCCCAAAGACAACACCTACTCCCTGAATAATATCCATGGAAATGTAACACAGTAACTTGAGTGAGTCACACTTTCCTTGTGAATGTGATTTGCAGATGTTGAGACTGAACTTCACCAGGGTTTTCTTCTGAGATGGAACTTCCAGAGAGCAGCAGTTGACAGCTGACTGCCCTTCCCAGAAATATACAAGCCACGTACAAAATAGCAAAAGTGCTGATTACAAGCACACAAGCAAGATTTCCAAAGAAATAAAAATGGCAACTTAGAGAATGAGAACAGATTTTTTTATTTTAAAAACAAAACAAAACAAAACAAAACAAAGCAAAAGGAACAAAAATGATGATACAGAATTTCAAAACAAAATAACAGGAGATTAACACTGGTTAATATATTGTGTATTGTTATCTTAAGTAAATGCTCAGATTACAAGATATAGGCATAAAAATGATCAAACAAACAATGAAAGCATAAACTTCTTTTTGATGAGTTGAGATTAGTAAGTTATCTATCTTGTGTGTGTATATATGTATATATAAATATATGAATATATTAATATGAATATATGAAGAATTGAAGACAGATTTTGAGGAAAGAATAAAATCTACAGTATACCTGACAAGGGGTTCCATAGCTGACTATTTAAATCAAACTATATTTCCAAATACTGACTTATCTGAATCTCATAATAGCCTGTGGGCCTGCGCCAGTGACAGGTGGTAATGACATAATCCTTTGTTTTATCACTGAAGTATGGAGGGAGGACTGCAGTGAATTTTGTCTCAGGTCACCTGCCTGGTGAATGATGTGGGGGACTGGTCTCCTGGCCACTCTTAGTACAGGGCTCTGCCATTCCTACCTGTAATATGTGAATTCCTATCTTTACTTATGTTTCTTTCAGAGAGAAATACATCTTTAAGAGAATGAGTAACAAAAAGTGTTTCAGTTCTATGCGTTAATACATTTGAAGTTTTTTAAGGTTAAAAAAAAAAAACCGAGAGGCAGAGGAAATGAGAGGAACAGGAGTAGAGTAAGACGTATGCAGAGTGCCACATGTGCCCAAGGTGTGCGTGGAGTAACATCTCCACAGTGTGGCCTTTGAGGGGTAAAAATGTGCTTACATTTTTCAGAAATGTAAGTGGAAATAAGAGAAGCACCTCTCCAGAGACCTGGTAATGTGGACAATGGAATCTGGACCAGGAACCGGGTCACTCAGCACTGGTCTACAGCCGAGAGATGTGCTGCTTTCATAGTGGAATACCTGACTTCCGGGACTGAGCTCTTCCTTAATGGTGGTTCTTCCTTTTGGCACTGTAGTGAGTGCAGAGCACATGGAATCCAAAGTGCAAGGGACAGCAAAGCCGGGGAGTGGAACCTGAAACCACAGCCCAGACTCAGCCCTCCTGTACATTCTGTCACCTGGGGGATCTGGACCTGTGTGAGTCCCAGAGGATTCTACATGCTGTGAAGTTAAAAACCCTGATTTAAGGATTTTGCTTTTAAAGCATGGTGGAAGTGAGTAAATGCTGAACCTGAGGAACGCCAGCCAAGCCTTCCTCTGGAGAAGGGCTGGGAAACCAAGATGGCAAGAGCTCCAGAAGCCAGAATGAAGGGCCTTGGTGGCTTCTCTGATTGCAGTTCTGGGGGCAAAGGTAGAGGGTTTGTTAAGTGACTTCACTGGAAACTGTAGTGTAAAACATCTGACATTTTGTCTTAAGTAACCTGCATTCCACATGAAGTACTGAGAGGGCAGGCAAAGAGGGCAGAACCTCCTTCTATTTGGAGGGTGGTGCCAATGGGTCTTACCCAAGAGCAGTACGGAAATAATTCTCCCTGTACTTTCCTGGAACTCCTGAGCTTGTCCTCCTCGTCAAGAAGGAAAGCAGCTTGCCATGGCGGGGACAGCCATAGGAGTGCAGAGGTGACCAGAAGACTTGAGAAAGTGGGCAGGAAGAGGACCAGGACCAGCCTTCCCTCTCAGACAATGCACAGTTGCCATGTTCATAGAAGAGTCATAGGCCACCACAGTGACACAGGACAAATAAATTCCTGGGCCCTTAACTTGTCACTCACTAAAAGCATTATCCGTAGTTTTAAATGTGATCTGTAGATATATTTGACCCCACAGATGAACAACTTGTCAGTAATCATGTCTTAAAAACACCTTAAACTTGGTAAAACCTCATTTCTTGGAGGCCTGTATATTTTGGCAGCCGGAGAACTTAAGAGTTGGTCCTACATAAAACTGGGGCAGTGCTCCTTGTTCTACAGTGTGGTGCCAATGGGCAGGACAAGTTCACCAGCGGTGGCCCTAACCATGTGTGCTATGGGTCTCTTCAACGACACCCATCTATCTGTCTGGCATCTAGGTCAGGGACAACTCCAGACTGAGACATGAGCATCCACTGGTAACCCAGACAATGCAGCTTGTGGCACTGCTGATGAGACTAGTGTCTGCAGTCATTTCACATCATGTAATATGTAATATGTGGACAGCAGAATCTAGAGCAGTTCTCAAAGTGACATTTAACATCATAACATGAAGACACAGGGCAGGAGGGCTATGAACAAGAGACCTCATGGGCTGATCTCATCCTGTGGGTGCAGAGCCAGTAGGTTCTGGAGGGGTCAAGGGACCACAGTGCATGCTGTCACTGCTTCTCAGAAAGCGTAGCTTGTCACCCAGGGGAAGATTCTGTGATGCTGAAGCTCCTTCTTAGAAGCCTGTGTCACTCTGAAATTGAGTGTCCAAGTGGGCCCGAGGATAGAGTTTTTCAACTGATGAGAAAGTGCTTGTTTTCTCAAGCAGAATGTCCTTAGTAAGCTTTTGGAGTGCGCCTAAAGCTTCAGCAAGCTTGCCACCTTCTGAACAAAGTATTCTGCACATACCCTGAGGAACATTGATTTGGAAGTTAGGTGTCCTTTGCTCAGAGTTGGGCTTTTTCTCCTGCTAGCATATAAAAAGTTTCCAGTCTGCAACTCCCTGGCTCTGATGCTATTGATTAATCACATTCTGAGGGAAAGTTAGGAGCCTGGCCTGGCCTGAGCTGTCAGTGTGATGAGGCAGATACTTTGGTCAGGACAATTACAGAGATAGGTCAGGGCATTAGAGGCTTTGGCTGCTGCAAGTGCTGGCAATGAGATTCGAATCCTTTGGACAAGTGGATTAGTGCTGGCCGAATGGGCTCACTCCAACAAAGGGAAATAAAAGACAACTTTAATCAAGACTGAGCAAGCCTCATTGCTCAGCCAGGCAGCAGTGTCAGAGCCTAAGAATGTCTGTTCTGGGAGGTGATGGTCCAGCTTGTCTTGTGAGGTGGGGCTCTGCACCTGCACGGGACAGGGGCATGGTCAAAAGATGGGGGCCAAGGAGGAGAAAATCTAGGTCAGCTCCTGCGGCTTCCTGAGAGTTTCAAAATTTTTCTTTGTTTTTTCAGTGCTGGGAATGGAACATAGGGCTACAGCCCTAACCACAAAGATTCCAGTTCTGTGAAGTAAAGTGAACTTTTCATTTGGGTCCAGACAGCAGCTTGGGCCCAAGTTTACGAATGTTAAGTATTTTTAGGTGACCCCAGTGGCTGCCAAGAAATAGTGGGTTAGTCCGAGGGTCTAGTCTATTTGGAGTGACCACAGTTTTAAGCTCTGTTTCATCTCAAATTATGGGCTCTGGATTTTCTATAGAGTAAGGAACTTGTCAGTGTGGGCAGGGGCTGTGGATTGGTGACCCTTCTGCCATGTGGTCCTCCTCCTGTGTTTTCTGGAACAGCGGACTTGGTCTGAAGTTACCTGTGTGTTTTTTTGATGGAAGCGCTAGGGTCATTAGAATAATTAAAAGCATTTATTCCTTCTGATTGGGGAGATCTGGCAAGCAAACCAACCTATGTCTTTAAAGAAAGAAACTTGTTGAAGCTTCTCAAATTTAATGGCATCTTAAAATGGGTAGCAATTAAAAATATTAATACCTGGGTTCTACCCAGCAATATCTCACTGAATTTTCTGAGGTATGTCTCAGGTATCATTGTTTCTTCATCTCCCCAGGTGAAGCAACATATGGTCAGAGCTGAGAAACTGCTGTCAGGCCTCAGTTGGAAGGAAGGTATCCGGGTGCACATGTGTACCCACTCTCTGAACAGCCTCTGACCTCCTGCAGAGCTGGGACAGTGCCCGGCATCCTGACGTCTTCTCCTGCAGTTGTGGTACAGGGATGCTCAGCAAAATTTCAATATGTGTGACTGGATGCATACCAAACAGCAGCCAATCACACACAGACAACTCATCCCCTGAGGCAGGGCTACTATTTAAAATATGCCACAATGCAGAGCCCTTTGAGGAAAATCAAGGCCAGCTCGACCTGTTGCAATTACACTCAGGGCAATCCTAGCTTCTTAAGGAATGTCTAGACTAAAGCACTGTCCAGACATCCCAAGGCAGAAGTTTTTAGGGTGGAGGTCTTTGTTTTTGTTATTGGTCAAGCACCCAAGAAAGAAAACAGAGAAGCCTTCTCCTAAACAGATGATTTGGTTCTGTGACTTGCAGGGGGAGAGTTCACTCCTTATCTTGGATCACTTGTCTGAATATTTCTGGAAGGATTCTCTGCTGTCACCCCCTGTACACATTATGAACCAAGTACTTGTAGTCTGAGAACTCTGATAAAAAAGGTTTATTAAGGAAACTAATAGAATCTCCAGAGAAGTACAGAGGTAACAAGAAGAACCAGTCAGCAGAGTTCAGTATGAAACCTCCAGTGCAAGCCACTATTGCTAAGCAGTACTATTGTCCTTAGATTTTCATTTTAAAACAACAATAAAAACAACACTGGGGTATTTTGGACTTCAAAAAGTTGCAAACAGCCAGTGAAGGATGACAGCTATCTTGGTTACTTTTATTTTGATACTGGGACAAAACATATGACACCAAAAATGAAGCAAGGAAAAGTTTATTTAGCTCACAGTTTGTGGAGGTTTCAGTCCATACTCAGCTGGTTCCAAGGCAGGGTGGCATGTCACTGGGGCAACACTTCAAGGCAGCAGTCAGAGCAAAAGAGAAAAAAACAAGCTTCTTTGTCTCCCTTATATTGTACACAGGCCACCCCTCCTCCATGGCGGGTGTAGCTCTCACAAAATCTCCCTGCCCTCCTCTGCACAGGCTGAGAATATTTACAAAGGAAGAACCCTGGCTCCCTGCTGAGTCTCTCAGTTAAACTTCTAAATTTCTGAAGTTGACACAGTGTATCAACCATAACAACAACCAAGGATATGATAGTGTGATGAGACTGGATGGAGCTTGACTATTCAGTGCCCAAATTTTATATGAAAAGTACATTTCTTGATGAAAAGTGTATTTTTGACTTCCTCTTCTCATCCCCTTTTCTTTTCTTTCTCTTTCCCTCTTTTTGTTTCTTTCCATAAACAGTAATTAAGCCAAAAATTTACAATTCACATTTCACATTTGCTTGAGTTCACAGTGTAATGATAGGGGCAGGAAACAGCTGCAGAAGCCAGTATAGGCAGTTATTTACGGTGTCCTGGAGCCCAGGCTGTGGGAAAGAGAGGGCGAGGTCCAAAGGTGAGGAGACACCTTCACAGAGGAATTGGAAACAGGCTTGTACAGCCTGAAAGGCCTCTAGGGCCCTTTCCTTCTGTGTTGCTCATGGAATCCTTACCCAGTCAGGCATTTCATGACCTTTCTTAACTTCCCATGGTCCTTCTGTTGCTGGGTAGCTCAGCATTAAATCAGGCAACAGAAAAACCTATATCGGTCAGTAGCAATCAGGACTACCTTGCTTATGAAATGAAATTGGTTGAGTGACCTAGTAACTGAGTGGCCAGACAGACAGGTTTCAGGCAAGGCTGGGTGCAGGGGCTCATAGGACCCTGTCTACCCTCTGTCTCTGGGCTGTACTCCCTCAGGGCTGGCCTTACCTGAGGTAGGCTCTTCCCTTGCAGACTGACAGCTCTAAGCTCCCAAATGCTTGGCATCCCAGGCAGAGGACAGGCTCTTTCCTACTCATCTCTGCAACTCTCAGTATCCTGTGTGAGTGAGTACCTGGAGTCATCAAGGCGGCTGAAGATGGAGCTGACTGGTGGACTGGGTTGTTACCACTGAGTCTGTGTGTGGTTGTCTCCAAAGCAAAATTAAGACACAAGACCAGAAGAAGGGGAAATGAGCTCTGAACAATTACAAACAACTAAACTCTACTTTAGTACTTCTGTAAGTCAGAAGCCAAAAAGTACATAGTGAAAAATAAAGGAGAAAAATGAAAATTCCCCTGTAATCACACCACATAGATGTAATGAACATATTTGCATTCACATTTTTTTCCCTAGTTTCCAAGCTAAAATGTACCTAACACTTTTTATTCAGTAACTATTCTTTTTGTTTTCCTTAGCAGGATCAACTCTCTTAAAAAAAAAATGGAACAGTCTTTCAAGTGTTCAAAGATGGCTTTCGTGTCATTGCTTTTTTTTTTTTTTTTTAACTCCCGTGTTCTAACTGTATATCAGTTGTCCTGGTTCCAAGTGAGTTGGAAGTTGTTCACAGAGAGTTATGACCCTCCACCGTCCTGTGTCATGGAAGTGACCCACCTCAGGGCTTGCTCCAGTTTGTCCAGATCAGAACCCAATCCCTGACTAGTGTGGATAGGCAGCAGGGGGAAGCTATTTCCCTTGTTTTATATGCCACATGTCTATTTATGAAGCCTACTGCAACATCACTCTCCTGGCAGCTGGGTCAGATGAAACCTATTAAGGCTCACATCTATATGTTACCCCAAAGCCTCATGTGCTCATATGTGGAGCTTTTGGGAGGTGACTAGATTAAGTGTGCATGATACTGGACTGGCCCACTGGTGGGTTTAGCATATTCTATGTATGGATAATGCATTTACTGAAAAGACCCATCCTGGGTGGGGGTAGCACCAACCAATAGGTTGGTAGCCTGGATGACAGGACCAGCTCAGGGTACTATAACTCTGGGTCATGCATTATGTTTCTTGGTCTTGGCCACAAGAGGCAAGAAGATGTATTAGACCAGGTTAAAGTGGATAGAGTTTCTGTGCAGATGAGGAGTGTTCTAGGTGCTAGAGTTCCATAGATAGGACACAAGGGAGAGGAAAGGCAGCCACTTGGAGGGAGAAGCCTCTGGAGCTGTAAAGGTAGGGAAGAAATGGATTGTGCCAGGTCTCCCAGGGCCTAAATGTCCTGCAAGGGAGTTGCCGTTGTTGTTTGGGGAATTCATGAGGAGCTTACCATGCAAAGATTCTAGAGCAGAGCCTGAGAGGTTCTTACAGGAAAACTTTCCTTGCAGGGACACCTGGCTTCAGAGAACAGAAGCTCACTGACAACGCAATAGAATCCAGATAAGGACAGTAAGACTCCAAGTCAGGAGGTAATGGTGGAGGGAATGAGTACAGGTGAGGAGAGAGAAGGCATTTCAGAGATCAAGCCAACAAGACTTGGCAATCACGTATTGGAGGCGAGTTAGGCAGAGAAGGTTCAGAATGTGGAACAGCAAGAAAGAAGGACTAATTAATGATAATTCCAGTGCTTCAGGCTAGGGGAAACTGGAAAATGTGAGTAGCTTGATCAAAATTAGAATAGTCAGAAAGAATGATTGATTTGGAAAAAGAAGAATTGGGAAAGAGGAACTCAATTTAGATAAGTCAGAGATACTGAAGACATTCTAGTGAAGGTGGAATTAAAGGTGAGAATTTGGATCATTGTACAGAAATGAGAATCAAAGCAACAGAATTGGTGGTGTTCAGTATAGAAGAGTGTGTAATGATTGATGAGAGCCATAGATGGGCAAGTTTAAATTGTAAAGCATCATACAGTGGAGATTTCTAGTGCCATCAACAGAATTGCGTGTGTGGGACAGGAGGACAACAACAAAGCACGGAAGGAAAAGGAACAGGTAGGAGACCTGAGCAGGTCATAATGACTATAATTAGTCAGAGTTCTATTTTTTATTTACAAGTTATAAGGAATGCAACTTACACTGGTTTAATAAACAAATATATTTCTTCATTTGACTGGTAAATCCAGGGTAGCCCAAGCTCAGAAACACTTAGGAGCTTGAAGATTTTTGCTTTTCTCACTTTATTCTGCTTTCCTATGTTGGCTCAGGAACTTTTTCCTTATGGTAACAAAATAGTTGTCAGGAGCTCAACTCTATTTTCTTCAGCAAATAGCACAATTTCCATTCTTCACAAAGTTCCAGTGAAGGTCTCTAAGGCGTACTGACTTGCTCTGATATCATGGCCATGGCTTGGCCATCTCTAAACCAATCTCTGTAGTCGAGGCATTGTTACCCTCTGGTGCCTAAACTAAGTCACCCATCTCTGAAGCCGCAAGTAGAATGTGCAGTGCCTAAGCTACACGGACTGAGAAAAGGAGGGCATTGGTTCCCAGAGGGAAACTCGGTGCTGTTCTAAGAAGCAACAGAAATGCTTACTATCCATGACAGAAAGCAAGGGAAGAGGTGCGGGAGAGAAGTTGGAAAGACTGAAAGTGAAGAGGAAGACTGGTGGAGGTCGGAAGTGAATGGCTAGATGTTAGACACAATCATTGAGTCATGTGCTTCTTTAAAAGGTCATAAATATGGGAAGAAAATAGATTTTAGAGGGTAAAGAGTTGAGTAGGAATAGAAACACTATAGTAGCTTAGATTTCTTTTAAAGGTGTCTGTCAGTGACACCAAGTGGACAGACTAGCTCCCCCTCTGTTCTGTCCCAGGTCATGGAGTGAGGCCCTGTGCGTGTGAAAGGAACGACTCCCAGAGTGTGTCCTTAAGACTCTCAAAGCTTAGGATGAAGGAGAGAACTGTGAATGGATAAAAAGTAAGGAGAGAGAGCAGCTAATGACTCCCAGGTTTTAAATGGGAGGACGTGGTACTGAGAAGCCAAGAGGAGGTCAGGGTTGTCACAGAAGAGGGGGTCATGAAGCCAGGGGCTTCAGAAAAGGTTCTTCATGGAGGTGGTGCCTGAGCTGGTTTTGTGGGACCAGTTCATTTTAGAAAGCAAAATCAGGGAAGAAACATCAATCAGAAGCCCAGCATTTCTTTCAGAGGCTTCTGGGCGCATATTGCTGGAGTAGACTGGACAGAGGCAGGCAGGTGTGGAGAAGGGCATATGTGATATGGTGATGGACTGGGACTTTGTCCAGTGGTGGTCAGTGGTAGAAAGGATTTATGTCAGGCAAAGACAGTGTCGGCTGAGGAGGCAGAAAGAAAGTCTGGCATAGTGAGTAGAGAGGCAAAAGCAACAGAGGGGTCAGTTCCTGAGACATGCAGGGAAGGGTCCTCAGAAACAGGGAGAACAAGTAAGATCTGGTGATTCTTGGATGGAGGAGTAGAAAAGAGGGATATTTTGGAGGCAAAGGATGGGGCTCAGGGAAGGAGACAATGAGGAAGGGAGTGGGAGGGGCAGCCCCCAGGGAGGCAGGATGCTGGGCCCAGTGAGGTGGATGAAGCCAGGCTGAGCACTGGTAGGGAGCTGGGACAGGGAGTGAGGATGTGAACCCAGAGTGACACTGAGGAGGGCCAGAGAGCATCAGGACTTTGGCAATCACTTACTGACAGCATACAGGCTTCAGGTCCCAGAGACAAATGAAGTTTCATGAAAAAGAGTTGGCTGCGGACTTCTGCTCCTCCTAGCCACTCTTCTGCCATTGGCTTCGCTGAGGTCTTCAGTGACTCCACCAATGGTTTCAGGGCCTAAGCAGACCCTGGATGATCTCAAACTGACTGGGGGCATCTGGTGCGAGGCCTGAGCATGAGCGTTGTTAGAAAACTCCATGCAGGGCATTCTGAAAGGCATGGTGCCCACTTCCACAGTGAAGAATCCCCGAGATGCAGGAGTGAGCCCTGGAATTGTGACAGTGTGGGAGAAGTCAGAGCAGAATGGTGTGCAGAAGCTGGTGAGTGGGAAGTGACTCAGGAAAGGCGACACAATGAGGAGGAGGCTGTGCTAGCAGATGAGGGGAGATCCATGTTCTCGGCAACCAGGACCCCCCTCTGCAGGCCATGGCCAGGCTGATGCCCACCCTCCCAGGTGCCTTTGTGTAGCTCCTCCCTTCACTATTTCGCATTGTCCTCTTTAACCTGTGGTGGCCAGCATTAAACATGCAGGGCAGTGAATTTGCCACCAGAAGAGATGACAAAATCTAAGCACAACAGAGATAACCAGGATTTTTGAAATATCACAGCCATCTTTCTAGAGGCAAGTAATGAAAATGGGGAGAAAGTCCCCAAAACTACTGGCAATGATAAGGCTGGGCCTCTTCAAGTTTAAGCAGTTTGTGCAAACGCTGCCCTCTGCTGGTGACAGTCAGACCTGCGGCTGAATGGCAGTGGCATTCTTGGTGGAGGATGGCAGATTTGGTGTCCAAGCTGTCAACAGGCCAAGTCACACACGTCATTAAACCCACCGATACGACTGACTAGGTAAAAACGCAGCCTGAAAATTTAGGTTTGGAGATTTTCCAGTTAATCATGCTCCAAAAATTTCCTTAGAAAATACTGTGATGTACTTGTAAAGGTCATCAGGAGATAATTTATATATAGAGAGAGATTTTTCCTGGAATTATTAAAGACTTTTCAAATAATGCCTGATAATTTTATGCTGTTAATGATAATGGCCAACATTTAATGGACATTTATAGTTACTGGCACTTTTCATACATTACATCAGTTGATTTTCAAAACAACCAAGGAAACAAGAACTATTAGCACCCAAACCTAAAGGATGAGGTAACTGAGGTATAAAGAATCTAAATACCACTGCTAAGGGCACAGAATGTTGGCAGACCCTGGAATTGAACTCAGAACCAGTCTGTGGCCTACTTATGACAATCATGTCAACTGCTTCCCCACATACACTCAAAACTGTTCCAATCTCCAAAGGTTGATTTTCTTTTAATGGTCCCAAGCAGATTTGTTTGAGACTGGAAGTCTCTCCTCTTTCACACACTGTGTTGCAAGGACTTAGACCCCCTTCCAACTTGGGCTCCATCAATGTCTGGCACTGCTCATTTTCAAACACAACTAGTCAGCCAGAAGAGTTGGGAGAAGACACTCTTACATCTTGCATTAGCAACTTTCATAATGTTGGGGAAAAATGTCTGACACATGAAACTTCAAGGAGAAGAGGTTTATTTTGATTCATGTTTCAGAGGATTCAGCCCATGACTGACTGGCTCCAAGGCAAAAATGATGTGGTAAAGGGCACGGAGGAAAAATGCTGCTCACACCATGGTAGCCAAGAAGCAGAGAGAAGAAGGAACAGTCAGGAACAGTACACTTCTGAGTTACACCCCTAGTGACCACCTCCAACCAGGCCCCACCTCCTCCCAGTACATTCAGCTCTGAACTCATCCATGGATGAATCCTTTGATGAGCAGAGCACCCTAATACTGCAATCACCTTTCAGAGACTTGAGGCTTTGGGGGACATTTCAGATCTAAACTGTAATGCTTAACTGTAGCTTCTGTGGAGAGGTTCACTCCAGAGGTTGCACCTCTGAGCACCACCCTAGGTGGACACTACAGTAAGATCTTGAGGCTAAGGTCTTCAGTGAAGTCATTTGTAAGGCATTTTTCCTGTCGACAGATCATATTCACACATATTATCTCCCTTAATACCCACAATTCTTAGGAGGTGATTAATTACCTTGGTTTTATAAGTGAGGGAAATAAGGGTAAGCAGACAGATGGTTTACCCAGATGAGCCAACTGACTTATTTGGATGTTCAGATCCTGGAAATATAGTGGCTGCTGATATAATAAGCTTAGGCTGAGCTGGACCAAAACAGTCTATGTGTGTGGAGGGGGCCAGCAGGGCTTTGAGTAGAAATGGCTGCTCACAGGTCCGCGGCTTGAGCAACGAACACTGCTTATTAAATCCAGTCTCTGCCAGGGATCCCAAAGTTGGAAGCAACTGGGGGACAACAGTGGCAACAAAAGGAGGAGCAATGAGTAGAGGTGGCTGCAGAGAGAGCAAGTTTCTCAGTGTCTTCTGATCCTCTCTTGATCCAGTGTCCCAGTACACACGGTCTAGAAACGAGCATGCGTCTAATGTAACGGCTTACGTTGCTGACTTCATTTGGTGATGGCCCTCTCGCCTGTCCTGACTGAATCAGACTTCTTCCTGGAGAAGGGGATCCTCGCTTTCTCTTGCATCCTTGTCCTTCTCCACTGTAGTCTCAGTCTGTTAGCCAGAGGGGTTATCATTATTTTAATTCTCACCAACCCTTCACTCTAGGCTAGTTTGATTACTTAAAATTTTATTTTATATTTCATTGTGTAATGCTTAAGTATATGAAAAAGGAGAGAAATATATAAAAGAGTTATTCAACAACTAAATCAAAATATTAGCATTTTCCAAATTTTTATATACATAATTTTTTTTTTGTACCAGGAATCAAACTCAGGACCTTGTGCTTGCCAGGCAGGCAATGTGCCACTTCGGTATATCCCCGACCCCTTTCTAAATATATTTATGTTAATGATTTCTAAATTAATTTCATTATGTTTGTGGATTATACTTCGTTTGCTTTGTTAAAAGGAACATTCCTTTGGTTAATTAAATTTAGTAGCGATTATCAGAGCAAATCAAAACAAACAAGGATTTGAAAATTCCAAGAACCAGAACAAGCTCTTTTAATAAACATTTTTAAAATTTTATTTTTTAACTGACAGAGAAAAGGTGAGAAATAGAAACTAACTTAATTGGCTACTGCCTAGTCGATCAGCCAGTCAGTTGGTTGAGTTGTTGGGCCCAGTACAGTTGTCCAGTTCAAATCCATGGCTTTGTATAGAATATTAACAGCTTTCTAGTTATTTTTTATTTGCCAAATTTGATTGATTGATTGATTGATTGAGACAGGGTTACCATGTAGTCCAGGCTGGCTTTGAATTCATTATATAGTCCAAATTGGCCTTGAACTCACGTAGATCCTCCTGCCTCAGCCTCCCAAGTGCTGGGATTATAGGTGGGTGCCACCATGCCCTGCTCCAAATTACATTTATAATGCATATAGAATATGGTCTATCTTGGTGAATGTTCTATATGCACTTGACAAGAATGATCATTTTGCTGTTGATGCTGATGATAGCATATAAATCCTCTTCAGATATATTTGGTTGGTAGCATTGTTCAAGCCTACAATAACCTTGCAGACTTTAGGGTTCCTGTTTTTTTTGTTACTGAGAAAAGAGTGTTAAATCTCCAATTCTAATTATAGATTTGGCTATTTTTTCTTTAGGTTCTTTTGGGTTTTGCTTCATTTGTTTTGAAATTCTTTGCTAGATGCATACATGTTTAAGATGATCATTTCTTCTTGGTGAACTGAATTCTTTGTTATCACAACATCTTCCACTCTGTTTCTGAAATACTCTTTGCTTTCAAATCTACTTTGTCTGTTAAAAACCTGGCCATTCCAATACAGTATATTTGCCACAACCTTCCACTTTGAACCCATCTGTCTTTATATTTAAGTGGAGTTCTCATATGTTTTCCACTCTATTTTTTGTTCTTCTGTCTTCTATTTACTATCTTTTTCAATTATTTGAACAGTTAATGTTATTATCCTGTTAATTTGTGTTCAAATAATAGTATTTTATTTTAATTTACCTGTGGACTTCTGGCCATATCTTTTTAAAAACTTTTCTAGGCACTCTATAGGTTACAGCACACATACTTTCCACAGTGGGGGTCCAATCTACACTCCCACCAACAGTGGAGAAGGGTTCTTTTTACTGCATACCCCCACCGGCATTTGTTAATGATTGATTTCTTGATGATAACCATTCTTTCTGGAGTGAGATGAAATCTCAGCATTGTTTTAATTTGCATTTCTTCAGTGACCAGTGATGTGGAACATTTTTAATGTATCTATTTGCTGTTTCTATTTCCTCAGCTGACAAGTGTTTATTCATTTTGGGTGCTTATTTTGATGGGGGGAGGGTCTGATTTTTTTCAGTTGTTTGTATGTATTCTAGATGTTAGTCCTTTGTCTGAGGAGCTGGTTATTTACATTTTTTCCACATTCCGTAAATTGTCTTTCACTCTGTTGGTGTTGTTTTGTTTGTTTGTTTTTATTTTTCTGTGCAAAAGTTTTTTAATTTGACGGGATCCCAGTTGCTGATTCTTTGTGGTGTTTCTTATGCAACTGGGATTTTGTTCATAAAGTCTTTGCTTATACCAATGTCTTCAAAAGTTCTGCTTTTTCTATCTCCCAACAGATTCCTTGTTTTTGTTTTAATATTTAGATCTTTAATCCATTTTGATTGTGGTTCAAGTGCACAGTGAGAAGTATGAGATATGGGATCAGGGTCTGAGTCATTTAGTTTGTATTATGTTGGGTGTCTCTTGACGGCCTGACCATAGCTCCCTGACCATGGACTTCTCCTATGATTGTTCCTTGCCCTGTCACTGTGGTAGTTTAACCCTGGGAGCCCTGAGATGGAGCTGACTTGAGGCTCGGTTGGCTTCTCCTTAAGATGACAAAGCATGCTTTCCAGGGAATGAGGCAGCCCCTCGGACTGCAGTCACTCACCAGGTGTGGCAGTGCACAATGCCCACTGTTCTTCAGCAATGCGTTTCTCCCTGAGGTCTCTGGAGTCACCAGCCCTCACTGCATCTCCATAGGTTTGGTCTTCCTTCCTTCCAAGAGCCAGGAGCTGGGCAGGAAGTGCAGGGCGCCCCTTCCTTTCTCTGTGCTGTGCTCTGTCTCTTCACTTTCTCTGTAGGCTCCAATTTCCCTGGTCCAGGGTTTCAGCTCTCTCCTTTCCTTCCCCAAGGGCTTATTTTCCAGGGTCTGGATTTTGAATCTTGGAGAGGCTGATTTGTTCCTGCTTATTGTGTCACCATCTTCCCCAACCCTCAAATATTTTTGAAAGAGGCTTACAAATTAGAAATACGTGTGTTTACATTTAATCACATATTTACCATTTCTAGTTTTCTTTATTTCCCTATACAGATCCAAATTTCTATCTAGTATTACTTCAGCTTAAAAATATCCTCTTTCATTCCTTTATTGGTACCAGCCAACAAAAGTTCTACCCAGATTTAGTTAGCCTAAAAATGTTTTTAATTTTTGCATTTGATTTTGAAAAATATTTTTTTCTGAATATAGAGTTTAATTTAAATTTAGTTTGCTTTTCTTCTAGCACTTTAAAGATGTCACTGAATTTTCTTGGCTTCATTGTTTCTACTGAGAAATCAGTAGAATATTGCCTCAGCCCCCTCTATACCGGGTGTTTATATATGTCATACTGTGCTTCTGGCTGCTTTAACTTTTAACCCTATTTCCAACAGTTCAATTATGGTGCATTTTTGAGATTGTTTATCTTTGTCTCATTTGGGTTTTGCTGAGCTTCTTCAATCCATAAGTATATAATTTTTCAATCAAATTTGGAAAAATTTTGGCCATTGTTTCTTTAAATATCATTTCTGAATACCATTGTCATTGACGTTTCCGGGGACTACAGTTATACATATTGTCCCACAAGACACTGACTCTCTGTGCTTTAATCTGGAAAATTTTAATTGCTATGTCTTCAGGTTTACTCATCCTCTTTTGTGTAGTGTCTAATCTCCATCAAGCCAACACTGAATTTTTCATTCCAAACAAATCATTATTTGACCTAATACCATTTGTCTTTAATGATTTAAAATTCTACTTTTATCATGTATGTATTTAATGTACTTTCTAGTCTGTTACATTGATTTGTTTGTGTATTCATGTTTTACAAATTTTTATTATTATAGCTTACTAAAATATGGCAGAGTTAGTTCTCCCACAACACTTGTATTATTTCTATTCTTACTTATTTTTTCCACAAGAAGTTTAAAGTCAGATTGTTTGATTAAAATAAATTCTGTAGATATATTTAAAATTATATTTATAGGTTACCTTGGGTATAATTAACATTTCTCTCACGTCATATCTTCCTATGTATGGTTTGTCTTTTCATTTTTTGTCTTCCTTTGCAATCCTAAGCAGCACTTTAAAGTTTTCTTCATATAGATCTTAAATATTTTTTACTAGATTTATTTTTAGGCATCTTATGTTTTGTTATTGTGACTACTTTAAGTGCTATCCTCTGGTTCTATGTTATCAGTAGTTGCTGCTTTTCCGCAGAAACACTGTTAATTTGTGTGTCCTTCTTGTCCCATCTCCTCACTGTGTTCCCTTTCTGTTCCCATGCCTTTGCTGTTACTTTTCCAGGTACACAGCATAACATCTGAAGAATGGTGTTTCATTGAGTTTGAATGTTCTATCTTAGAATGTGTTGATAAGGCCAGTCTTTTTAATTTTTTTTCTGTCTTTTATTTTATTTCTAGTTTTAAATACTTTAAACATACTAATTTAAAAACTGCTTCATATTGTGTCGTTGTCTGTAGTTTCTGAGTGTAAAACTTTCCTATTTCAACTGTTGGCTGCCTTTCACGGTAGTTCTCTTCTTCATGTAGTTAGATATATTTCACCATGAACTCATCTTCATGAGGAACAGTTTTGTGGCGAGTCCCTGGTGCCTGGCTTGTGTAGGCATCTGTATCATTTGGTTCACATTTCCTTTTGTGGGGTCCATGCTTGGATAAATTTTATGTTTATTTTTTACTATAACTCCCTTTAGTTATGGTTAGGAGAAGGTTTGGCTAACACCCACACATGGTGCCATTTTGGAAGTTTGATTTCTGGAGGTTTACTCTTTTCCCTCCCACAGCATTGGGCAGATGGCCAGCTTCCTGCCACATCCCTGGCCAAGTAGGCAGTGTTTTTCTACTATTTATTCCATGCCTTTTAGCTTTATTCAAAGACCTCAAGTGTGCTTCTTATCACCTGCAGGATTGAAGCCTAACTCTTCATTCCTATGGGCATAAAACCTGTTTTCTATGGCAGTGTATGTTTCTGGCATCCCTATGACCATCTGCTTTTAACACTTGCTGAATATTAAGAGCTTGAATTTCTGTTTCCTTCTTGGGATCTGGAAATTTTCTTTGCTTATAATTGAGTTTGACTATGAAATGATGATCATAATGGGAGCAATAACATCTTATTATTATATTTTATCCAACATTTACATGAATTTGTAGTATACTAGGAGACATCTCATATCACTTCAATCTGTGTCACTAATCAGTATTTCCTGATAAGCCATTAAGTAATCCTGACACAGGTCCTTTCCTATCAAACAGAATACTTAATGTATCTGGGACCCTAGCAAATAGATCTCAAGTGTTTCTATTCATTCATTCACTCAACAACTTTTCCTTCTATTTCATATAATAACCCTCCCTTCTAGTTCATATAATAGCATTTATTGTGCATCTATTTTGTTCCACAAACAGAGGTTTTCATCCAGAGGCGGTACATTAGCAGGGAAATGTTTAAAGGTTCTGCACATGAGTGGGAAGTGGGGGCAATGTTGTGTCTGTTTTCTTTCAAGCGTTCTGGAAATAAGGAAAAATGGCAAAGTTGTCAGCAGAGGGCGGGAAGCAGAGCACTGGGTGGATGTCAGGATCTTCTGTTACTGGCTTTTTTTGCTAATTCGCGCAGCAGCTCTCAGCCTCCCCAAGGCCCTGAGCCTGCAGTTCCGGCGTCGGTCCCCATCATCTGCATGCCTAGGAGCACCTTCAGATGACTTTAATGTAAAAGTAGAATTTGTGACTGATACTGGAAACAATATCGCACTAACTCTCATTTTTCACTTTACTTGAAAATAAATTTGCTAATCTCTGAAAATACCGACTTTTTCGCTTATATGTATCCCTCGTTTGGTGTGCACCTCTGTACACAGAACTGTGCATTGTAAACAGCAGATGGAGTGGGAGAAGTCCGAAGTTGATGAGAAACTAGTGGGGCCACTGTTCTCCTGTTCCATCTCTTCTATAAGTAAGTACTACTAATTGGATAACTTAGACCCACAGAAATTTAGGAGCTACTTACATAACCTTGGATAACTCATCTTAGACTTATCCTTCAGGGAAAATGTGCCTCAGTGTCCTCAGCTGTGAGACAAAGTGGTTAATTCCCAGAACCAGAATGCTAGTCCAGCACTTTATAGTTGCCCAAGAGAAGATTCTTTTGGTAACAGTTGTCTTTGTCGCTTTTGTTATTAATACTATTCTGTAATTTCACTGATTTTAGAGGCTTAGCTAGTAATTTCCTGAGAAAAAAGTATCAGTAAGCTCAAATAACAAGCAGACTAGTTTTTCTACCATCCAGTGTTGTAATTAAGTAATGGTGATTGATGTAACAGCTCAGTGAATTAGTTGACCTGCTTTTATACCCCCAACTGTAGCATTCTAACGTGACAAAGCTGAGTGTCATGATCTGAGGATTCTATCCTATTGATTTACAGTCGCACCTCAGGGTGTGTGTGGGCACGCACAGGAGGTTGAATTTTTAGTGAGCCCAGTTGGAGGACTACAGGGAGATTCTCAGAGGCCAAGGTTCCAAATGTTTCTCATTAATTATATTCAAAACAAACTATCAGCCTAAAAACCCCAATTAGGGAGCAGCACATGGCATACACAGCCATGGCAGGAAGCTTCCTGAGGTACTGGTTTTCATTCTGGGAATTGGAGTAGTGCAATGGAAAAAATGTGGTCTATGGAGCCAGAGAGCCCGGGTTCAAAATCTGACCCCTCCACTTATGAGCTTCAGGACAGTGGGCCAATTATAATGCTACATGGTGCCTTGGTTTCCTCTTTGCAAATATGGAGATAATAGTGATAACCACATCAACTTCACAACACTATTGCACAGAGAAGCCAAGAAGTCTTACAGATAATTATTTGCACTGAGACAAAGATTTAATCCATTGTAGCAAATGTCAGAGAAAGTTGAGGAGAACCTCAGTCTTCTGTTGATATGCAGGGAGCATTTGGCCTCTCTGGAAGCCTTTACCCAGCACCACCTGGTCCTTCCATGTGGAAAGTCAGCCTTGCCTGGGGCATGGGCCACCCCTGCATGGCCAGGCCAGAGAAGACTAAACCAAGATGCTAGATGAAGGCCTCCAAGGCCCAAGCAGAGGCTACTGGGTGAGGCAGTTGATGGATAGTTCTCTTTCCCTCCTCAGCTCTGCTCCTCTTCTGCTGTGCTTTCTCCCTTGCTCCCTTTCATTTCTTCTCTCCTCCTCATTCCACAGCCCAGGCCCACTCTCCATGACACCCTCCTCACCATGGGCATTGCTCAGCTGGACCTGCAGCCCTCAGTAAGTCCAACCTGAGTCCCTGACCCATTTCCTTGTTTCAGTCTGGCCTCTCTGAAGTGGAGCTGTTGTCATCTTTTTCCTTCCAGATAGCAGGAATTTGTCTGAGGATGACCCTCCAGGATTCCAGACTGCAGGGACTCATCCTGGCTGGGAACAGGTGGGTGCACTGTTCCCTGGGCAGAATCTTTTTCATACACACGTGTTGCTCAGGGAAGTGTTCAGAACAGAGACATGTCAGGCTAGCATCACCTCTAACTAGCACTAGAGTCAAGTCCACATTAGTTTTAATTAAAAGAATATGGAGCTCACAGTAAACTGTGCAGAAGTGAGAAACAAGAGCAAAGAGATTAAAACTTTTTCTCACATAAGAAAGTTGAATATTTTCAGGCCACTGAGTTGCTATTGAGTCCTTGTTATCTCTGAGAGATGGAGAACAAAACCAACTCATTAAGAGTTGAATAATGTGATTCTTTTAAAAAATTCTTCTAGGCAACTGACTTTAGGTATTTTCATTTTTCACTCAAATAATTTTTGTAAGCCTCTGAAAATGCAAGTTTTTCTGGTCACACATATCCTCACTTTATTGTGCATAGTTATACACACGGAACTATGTGTTACTTCAGAGGCCAAAACTGGAGAAATCTGAAGCGTATGAGAAACTAACGGGCTACTATATTCACTTTTCTCATGCTGCATAACAAAGAGCCAGCAACTGGGTGCCTTAGAACAACAGATATTTATTGTCTTACGGCTCTGGAAAGTGGAAGCCCAAGATCCCTCAGAAGGTACAGTGGAAGAGTCTGCCTTGGCATCTCCTGGTTTCCGATGGCTCCCTGGCTTATGGTGGCATAACTCCAACATCGTGCTGCACAGTCTCTGCACGTCTCTGTTGGATTTCCCATCATGGAGGGATGTCTGTCATACTGAACACCCGACTACAGAATGACCTTGTCTAACTAACTGTATCTGCAGAAACTCCAGATAAGGTCTTACCCTGAGACACCGGGAGTTAGGAATTCAATATATGAGGGGTTTTTGGAGTGGGGAGGTGCAGTTCCATACATGTCAGCCATGCCTTTGTCCTACAGGATGTGATCCCATGACCCGTGGCGGTCTGCTACGCTGCTCCACAGTCCCACCTCTAAGTGCTCCCTGCTACACATTCTATAGAGGAGCCCTGGATGCTAGTTCCCCTGTGCTTGAAATGAGGCCAGGATCATGGAGAGGGCCTGAAACATGCAGGGCTGCATGAAGATTTTGCGTTTCAGCCTAACAATGGAAAGTCATTGAATGTTCACAAATGAAGGATGATCAGGCTCTAGAAAGATCCTTCCAAGTATGGCATTGAGAAGTGGAATGAAGTCGGGACAAGGCTGTCATAAGTGGGAGATCTGACTTGCACCTTGATAGTGGCAGTGGGAACACAGAGCAGATGGCCTGGAGGTACAGCCATAATTTATATGTCAAAGTACCTAAACAAAAGGGGTTTACAGCATGTGCTATTTGAGAAGAAAACTGCCAGTTGGGGATTGTTGGCAAGGAAAACTATCATTTGGGTTTCTGGAGATGGGCACTTTAGTTTTGGAACAGGATGTCTTGTTTTCAAGTAAGTTGCCAATATAAACAATCTAGTTACACCAAAATAAAGAAAATTTTCTTGAGATAAATGGTGAAGACATCACAAACCTAAGGATGGAAGCTGTAGAGTGAGAGATGGGAAATGGTAGAGTTTGAGAAACGTTTCCTGAAGTAAGAATTTTGACCAAATTATCAGTCTCTCTATGTATGAGTTTTCTATTTGCTGCTGCAACACAATATCACAAGTGTAGCTGTTTAAATAACATGAATTCCTTCCTTACCTTATCATGCTGTGGATCAGAAGTCTAGCATGTCTCTCCCAAGGACATAGGTGTTGGTGGGGCTGACTTTTTCTGGAGCCTGCAAAACCCTACACTCCATTTGGAAGGCCACTCACTTGACTCTGTGACTCATGATCTCTCTGTACACTTTCAAAATCAGCAATGTATCATCTCCCCAGTTCTACTTTACCGTCGTGTGTCTTTTTCTCGCCCCCCCCCGCCTTTTTTTGCTTCCTCCTTTAAGAACCCTTACACTGGATCACGCTGGGTGGCCTGAAGCACTCTTCCTATCTCATGGTTAGCTGATTAGTAGGCTGAATTCCATCTGAAACCTAAATTTCCATTGGTCAATGCATTCCCAGGTTCTGGGTGACAAGGTGCATGTATCTGGAAACCATTATGCTGTTTCCACACCGCATGTGGTGTTGAAATTAGTACAGTACTAAAACACAGATGTGGAGAGTGCTTGTCTTATCTGGGCCCTGGTGAATCTGGCATGAATCAGAGGGGGTTATCCTGAAAGAAAGAGGGGTTGCAGGGCCAGCTGTACCAGGGCAGCACTCACAGTTCTCAGGCAATGCTTCCTGTCCTCCAGATATCAGTAATGGGGAGTGGCTGCCAGTGTCTCCAGTGACAGTGAATCTTTATGTAGGCAAAGCACAACCTGGGGAAAGGAGGCCTAAGTGAGTATGAGGAGAACCAGAGGCCACACTTGTAGCCTTGGATCCAGAAGCAGGCAGTGGCAGTGATAAATGCCCACTTGGGCTGGGACTCTTCAGGGATCCCCAGGGAAGGGTCAGCGATTCAGCTAACCCCAGCAGGTGGGTATTAACAGACCTTATTTTTCAGCTCCTGGAGCAAACATCTGGGTTCTGGTTGGAAGAGAGTCTCCAGGATGTAGAGGTGCCTGGGGGTGGGAGATTATGATGGGGGGAGTCTGGTACAGATGCAGCAGAGGACAAAACCCTGATCCCTTGGGGATGCACTTCCAGGAGGCCTGAGGAAAAAAGACGCAGCCATGTGTCCATCTCTGGGTTGGAGGCACACACTTAGTGGGAAGAGGGTCCCAGTGACATTTAGCTGCCAGAGTACTTAGCACTGGAAATTTCTGGATATGGGCTCGCCCAGTCACTGTCAAGCCTCCTTGGAGAGGAGGCTCCTCTACCAGGCAACAGGAAAGTACATTCTTAATTTTCCCGTGTGATCTCAGGGAAGATGATGCAAGGAGGGAAGGCTTTTGTTCCCGAGGCTATCATCTCACCCTTCATCTGTTCCCAAGGCTATCTCACCTTTCATCCAGCTCTTTGGCCTTTTTCTTCCACTTGCTGTTTTTCTCCTTACTTAGATTGTTTACTTCATACTTTTTGCTTAATCTTTTTTTTTTGAGACCGAGTTTCACTGTGTACTTCAGATTGACCTTGAACTCAAGACTGCAGTGATCCTCCTGCCTCAGCCTCTTGAATGCTGGGATTATAGGTGTGCATCACCACACCCAGCAATATATTTTTTTTAAGTAAAACATGTTGTTAAAGTTTTAGTCTCTAACTCTAACCCACAATTATTCATCATGTTATATGCTACTAAAATATGATGGTCTAAAATGCATCTCCAGGAAAAGACTCAAATGGTTTTGTCATTGCAGCAGAAGAGAGATGGTAACGAGCTCAATGACAAATAACTTCTTCTCACATCTATAATTCTTACTGCTTCTGGAGTAGCATGAGCTAATGCCAGTGCTCAGGACTGGTTCCAAAGAGTGCTTCATTTTAAACATGCCTTTTCCTTAGGACATGACCATTTGTACCTGTATCTCTAACTCACTCAGTGCTGTGCTGTGAGTTTGAGGGACTGAGCACAAGTAATGAAGCTCTTGGGAAACAGTGACTATGAGGTCATTTGACTGGAAATTCTGTCAGAGTTCAGAGAGGGTAGAAGGGACTGTAAAGGACTGAGTAAAGGCAAAAGAAGACAATTTTATTTTTAAAAATTTTTTAAAGAGACAAAATCTGCAGCTGGGGATGTGGCTCAGTTGTAGAGTTCTTGCTTTGCATGCACAAGGCCGGCCCTGGTTCAATCACACACACACACACACACACACACACACACACACACACACACACACACACACACACAGACACACATACAGAGAGAGAGAGAGAGAGAGAGAGAGAGGCTGTGCTATGTTGCCCAGGCTGGCCTTGAACTTCTGGGTTCAAGTAACTGGGTTCCTGCCTCAGCCTCTTGAGCAGCTGAGACTTTCTGAAATCAACTCTTGAAGGATTGGCATCAAGGGTACAGGGTATTCTAGACGGATAGTCTCCCTATCTTGTTTCTTAGCCACCCAATACTTTCCCTAGAGGAAGACTTAAGCTAAAAAATATTTGACAAACACAGAGAGCCCGGCTGATTGCCTCCCTGTGGATGGATGCCTGATAATCTTTTAAGAACCTAAGTAGCCAACATGCATGTTTCATTGTATTCCTTGTGGTGCTATGTGTGGCAACTCTTTCCTACCACCAAATCCTCACAAAGAAGACTTAACTCACCATGTTTCCAAGAGGGAGAACATTTGAGACCAAAAGTAATTATATAATGTTAGTCACCTCTCCCCAACCCAAGAAACCACAAAAATTTCGAGAGAATTTTGGGCTACCACAAATGCATGGGTTGTGGGTTTAAGCCAAGAGGACCAAGATCTAAAGAAAATGGGAAGTCAAAGGAAAATGTGGGCTGCAGTGTAAATGGAGACTGGACCAGAGGCAGGGCTGCTCCTGCCCCAAGCTGATGTGCAAAGAGGGTGCTCAAGGGATCCCCAGAAACAGTCCTGATGGCTCTGACAGGAGCAGGGTTTGCAGCTGTGGAGATGATGGACACAGATAGACTGGCACTTCCCAGATGGGTTTCCTGACCAGAAGAGAACTCCCGTATGGAAAGGTTTTGAGGGAAAGATTCCAATTTTTCTTTCCTGCTGTGAAATCAATTAAAAACAGGATGGATACAAAATGGTTTTATAACCTCCTCCACCTCTTGGCTTCCTTTCCTTCTGGGGATGGGCCAGCTCTTAATGGGGAGACAGGAGTCTCATGGTCTGAAAATTTTCCAGCAGTTTAAATAACAGTGACCTATTGCTCCAGCTCTCCTCAGGGGCTCTGAATTGGAGGCGGCTGTGTCTCCCAGAAAGTGGACAAATGAAGGAGGAATTGTGGAAAGGGGGTGGGAAGGCCAGGTCCTGCCTTGGCTTCGCTGCCCACAGTTTTGTTCAGAACTTGTCTAACTTGGGGGAAAACAAAACATCTAGATTTAAAAAGGAATTTATTTTCCTCAGAACAGTTTGAAAGGCTTATTATGCTTACACGTCATTGCTTTATATGAGCCAACATCAGTACTCTTTATTCCTGCTTTGAGCTACAAGAAGTGATAATATGTAACTTTTGCTGAGTGCCAATTTCAGCCAAGCACATTATTAGGCATCTTTCTTACATGAACTCTAATTCATATAACTAGCGAAGATTAAGTAACATTCCCCCAATCTAAATATGAGGAAAGTGAGGCACAGAGAGGCTAAATAACCTATCCAAAACTAAGCAGCTAGTAAATGGCAAAACCAGGATCCAAACCCCAAGTCTACTTTTCATTCCTCAGTACAACAACAACAACAATAATAAAATAGTTCCCATTTTTTACACTCTGACTGTGGACAGACATTTTACCTGAAATCCTTGTAACAAATCCATGAGGAAGGTTTCTAAACTCCTCTCACAGATAAGCAGGTCACCATGAAGGACATAGCTTGAGATCTTAGGGCCGACTTGGTAAGGTCTGGCCTTGGACGGCTCTGTGCCGTCTTTGGTGTTGATATTCATGTCAAGCTTTAAATGCTACCCCAGGGGCCCAGAAGATCTAGTGGGTGCTCTTGGACCAGAGCTGGGCTCAGCTTCTTGTCCCTGGTGAGCTGAGGCTAGGCTGGGCTGCCAACACACACTGTTCTCAGCAGCATGTGATGCTTCCCAGGGACTCAGCCAACTGGCCATCTTGAGGGACATGGCCCTAAGCATCTCCAACTTAGGGACAGACTCCTCTGGCAGGGCTGCTGCTGTACACCCTATTGCTGCCTCCGTCTTTCCCAAAGAAGATGACTAGCTGGGAGGAACCTGTCATTTCAGAGTCTGGCGACCTAGAATCTAATCTATATCCCCAGTGCAAAGTCATGTGATTGGCTTCCTCAGTTTACACATTCCTCCCTGGCTCTTAGACAGCCCTCATCTGCTGTTTGGCAACTGTCTTCTTTGAAACTCCATTTTCCCACACAAAGCCTCACCCAAAATGTACTGGGGGATTTTGACATCCACTTCCTCACTCACTTGCTTCCATAGTCCTCTCTCTCTGTAGCCTGTGGTCCATAAACAATAGCAATAGCAAGACAATGCAGGTTTCTGGCACTGAGAACTAGCTGGAAGATTTTCACATCTATTATGCCTTCAGGGTTCTATTCAGCACAAGGAGAAATGGTAGTATACATACAAGGTTTTAGGAAAGAAATATAAGGTCACGTTAGTGTCTGCTAACATGTAGGTTCCCATGGATCCCGTTGTCTCTATCTCTTTTGCTCCAGATTCTACCCTATAACAGTTAGGAAAATTGCCACTTGACTCAGAACATCACTCTAGTTTGAAATAGTTCCCTCAAAGGACCCACTAAATGTTCTGAAAACTCAGAATGAAAATCACAATACCCATAAAAGTGAAGCTTATGTCTGGAAAATCCATTTTAGAAACAAGACTTTCACACAATTTGAGCTACCTCACCAGCACTAAGGAATAGTCATTTATTCATTCAACAAATGTTTACCGAGTATCTTGCAGGGACCAGGTACTGCCAAGTACTGTGGATTCTGGGGAGAACAGTGTAGATAAACTCTTAGCCCTTTGGATTTTATAATAGGTCAAGGAAGTCAAATAACTGAACAGGAACTTATTAAAGTTTGCTGTAGGAGCAGAGAGCAGGGGAGCATAGGCAATACCCACGCTTGGGATGGTTTCTACTAGGACATGATGTTTGCACTAAGACTTTCAGGATAAACAGAAGCCAGTTAGGTAGGGAGGAAGTGGGGAGGAACCCTCCAGATGTGGCAGCCATGAGTGTGAGCCTCACAGTCCTCCAAGATCAAGAGACTTGACCAAGCACAGCTGCTGTGCTCTGACATCCATCACATTTGTGCTGAGGCTCTGCTTCCCTCAGGCAGCAGCACCATAAGCAAATGTGGCATGGGTGCCAAGGCAGCCATTCCTTGGAAAGCACAACTCCTCTGATAGTCAGCTTTGGCTCAGGGATGCCCCACAGCGTGATGAGCTTCCTTAGATAGTCATGAGAGGATGTTCCTACCAAACTTCCACCCTGTCTCCTTCACTTGGAGTCAGACTTGTGCCATAGGTACAGAGTGACACTGTCCAGGGAATGTGAGGTGAGCCAGGACACAAGTCCAGAAAAAGGGAAAGGAGCTCAGGACAAGCCCTTCAAGTTCTCTCCTTCCAAGCAGCAGGAGGAAAAGTCAGACACTAGAAGCTAACAGTTTCCTCCAGGGATTAAGCAAGACTGGAATTCTGTCTCTTCCTTTAAAAATTCCAAAGCAACTTTAATTGAAGTCATCTTGTTTTGGGATAGACTCTCAAAGGGTTCTGGGTATAGGGAAATGTTTGGACAGTCAACTCTTATTCTACCTGCAAGAGCGTTTCCTTTTGCCTAATATTTTTGTCTATATCGGGTCAGAAGAAGCTACTCTCCAGAGTCTCATCTTGGCGGGGCTAGCCCCAGCCTTGACTAGGCAGGATCCCAGGCAGGGTGCAGACTGGTGCCAGGTGTGCTACTGTAGCAATGGATGCTTGCAGACATTTCTAGTCTGCATCCCAGGGTCAGATTCTTCCAGCCTGTACAGGGAGAGCATTGTGCTCTGGTTGCCATGAGTCACTGGGCAGATCTAGTTCTCATTGCACATTAATAAATTAATTTTCTGGTTTCATTTAAAAATACAGAAAAGAATAGCACTAATATCAAGGGAGACTGATCAGGGAGGAAAAGAATTACAAAAAAGCAACATGCAGCTTGTGGGTGTGAGGTGAGGGTGAATTCTGGCTTTCAAAGGTAAGGCTACTGCAGGCAGGGTTTCAATGGTGACTTTCAAATCCATTCTTTATTTGTGTGCTGCCTGGGGCTTAGGTAGGAGTACCAAACCTCTGCAATCATAAAAAGGGGGAAAATGACCCTGCTGGTGATCAATTAAGGACATATTTTTGTACAAATGAAAGGAAATACCCATTTATAGCCTATAAATGGAACACATTGTAAGGTGTTCAATAGGTAAATTTAAAAAACAAATCCCAGAAGAAGCCACATAAAGTCATGTAGTGGTTGTTAGGGAAAACTTACGAAGACAGAGTTACCATGTTCCCACAGACATGTTCTTGGTGCCCCTCGAGGGGAGCTGGTGTCCTAACCACATCATGTTCCCAAGTACTTCTAAAGCATAGAGTTTCTTTCTCTATGATATGCCTTTGCTACATTGGTCCTTTGCTACTCTTTTCTAAGGCTAGTAAACTATCATGTAGTCTTTAAGATCCAGTTCAAATGGAGACTCTTTTAGGAAGCCCTCCTTTGAATCTCCCAGGCCAAAGGTGGTCATGCCTTCCTGCATTCCTACAGCAATCCACACAAAGCACACATACAAAACCTTCACTACAGCACTGGAATTATTTGTCTGCACAACTGGATGATAACCTTTTCCAGTACAGATTGTGCCTGATTCATGTGACTATAGCCCAGTTCAACCCAATTATCCTGATACAAGAAATGCAAGTTGAATGAATGAATGAAGAGTGTTGAGCTACACGTTCACTACTCACAAAGTATATTATACTCTTCATGACATTCTCAGACTCTTTGGTCATGATAACAGTTGGGCAATACTCTTCTTCCAGAACAGATGTCTGTTTATCTCAGCTAATATACACGATTGTCTCCAAAGCAGCCATCTGTGTGACTGAAGAAAAGTATTAAAGAGTCTTGTTGAGATTTTAGTGTCCTTAACTTTAACTGTGTCTCTCAGATAGTTCCCCAGAAATCTGGTTTAGAAACACTGCCAATGCACATTCCAGCAACTTTGAGATGTTTAAAAAACAGAGATATCACCTTTCAGGCTGAAATCACTGGGAAGTGCATTTTAAAGTTGGGATTCCTTCCAGGCTCTTAGGTTGTCAATGACACACAGTCTGTGGAAACTTTATGAGATCATCAACATGCTGAGGTCCAAAAATTTCAAGAAGTCTGTAACCACAAACAAGTACCACCTTTGCATGTTTAGGGAAAGAACCCAGCAAGCCACGGTCTGATGATGAGAATGTTGCTGAAGGCAAATGGTGGTGGGGGGCCTGGTCAGCCTCCAGTGTGAAGAATTTGAATATGGCAAATTGTAGGTAGGGGTGGAAGGAACTCCGGAAAAGAGGGAAAGTCTGGGAAGAATGAGGGTCCTGCTAGTAAATTAAACAGCCAGCTCTAGAGGAAAGCCTTCTGAAAGTTGAATTTCAGTCACGATTTTAACATGTTGGAAAATCATTTGAAGAATTTAGCAGTGGATCCATTAGATCTTGGACTTTTCTTAGTTGGTAGGTTCTCTTTTTTTTAATTACTGGATCAGTTTCACTACTTATTATCGGATTGTTCAGACTGTTTAGTCTTGTTGATTTAGTTTTGGTAATTTGTACGAGCCTAGGAATCTGTCCATTTCTGGATGATTTTCCAGTTTGTTAGAATATAATTTTTCATAGCAGTTTCTATCTACTACGTGATAGTGTCTTCTGGATTGCAATGGTGTCTGTTGTGATTTTACCTTTTTATTACTAAGTGCATTAATGTGATTCAGAGTCTTTTGGTAAGTTTGGGTAAGAGTTTATCTATTTTTTTTTTTTACTCTTTCAAAGAATTAGTTCTTTGATTCAGTGATTTTTTTAGTCTCAAGTTCATTAATTTCTGCTCTGATATTTATGATTTCCTTCCTTAAATTTGGTTTGGATCTGGATTGTTGTTTTTTGAGTGTCTTGAGCATCATTATTAGGTTGACTGACCATCTGGACTCACTTCGTTTTTTTTGGTACTGGTGATTGAACTCAGGCCCTTGGTTTGCCAAACAGGTTAGGTCACTGAGCTAAACCCCTGGCCCTCACTCTATTTTTCTAATGTGAGTATTAATTGCAGTAAGCTTCCCTTATAGGACAGCTTTCATTGTGTCCCAAAGATTCTGGCTTGTGGTACTGGCATTATCATTTAATTCCAGAAATTATTTAATTTCTTCCATTGGGTGTTCAGCAGTATGTTGTTGTTTCTAGGTGTTTATAAATTTTCTGTGGTTTCTTCTGGGATTGATTTCTAGTTTCAATGCACAACAGTTGGAGAATAAAGTTGGCATAATTTTTTGCATTTATTTAAGTATGCTTTATGAATTAGTATGTGAACTGTTTTGCAGAAAGTTCCATATTGCATATTCTGTTGTAGTAGGGTACAAAATTCTGTAGATATCTGTTCAGTTCATTTGTTTGAAGGCGTGGTTCAAATCTCACATTTCTTTTTTGGACTTTGGTTCAGTTGATCTGTCTCTCTGTGAAAGTGGGGTATTGAGATCACCAACTGCAATTCTGTTAGTGTTTACTTGATGTCCAGTAGTATTTATTTTATGAAGTGCTCCAGTATTTGGTGCATATATATTGAAAAGTGTTATTTCTTCCTGTTGGAGTATTCCCTTAACTAGTATATCATGACCATCTGTGATTTCTGATCAGTTTTAGCTTGAGGTTTGCTTTGTCTGTAGGTAAATTTGATAAGATTTCTTGCTTTGGGGGTCCTGGTAGGTGAAACATTGTTTTCTATCCTTTAATTTTTAGTATATGAACATCTTTTTGAATTATATGTGTCTTGAATTATATGTGTTACTTGAATGCAATGGACTATTGATTTTTGTTTTCTGATCAACTGTGACTGAGTATTTTAAAAGTGGAATTGAGGCCATTAACATTGAAAGTTATTACTGCAAGGTGTTTGTTTATTCCTGACACTGTGTTCTTTTTCTGTTGATGACTCATTTTTTTGTTAATCTATTTGTCTCTCTTGATGTATTCATCCTATCTAAAATTTTGATTTTGTTGGTTTGAGTCTCTGTCTAGAATGGTTTTGTCTTGAGTATTTTCTGGAATGCTGGTTTGGTGTTCATGAATTTCTTAAGTTGTCCTTTTTCATGTCTTTAGTTTTCCATCTATTTTGAAAGACAGCTTTGTAGGACTATTAATCTGGGCTAGAAGTTGTTTGCTTTTAGTTCTTGAAATATTTCACTTTAAGCTCTCTTGGCCTTTAAAGTTTGTGTTGAGATCTCTGCTGTAATTCTAATGGGTTTACTTTTATATGTGATTTTTTTTTTTTTGCTTTTCCCTGACAATTTTTAAGATTCTCTTTTTGTTGGCTATTTAGAATTTTGACAAAGACATATCATGAGGGCTTCTTTTTTTCATCATGGATGTTGCTTTATAAACCTCGCTTACCTGTAGGTTGAAGTCTTTCTGTATACTTGGAAAATATTATGATTTCTATAAACATTTTTATCCTACATGGGCTGTCTTAGTTTCTTTCTAACTATAATTACCCTTAAATTGGTCATCTTAGCATTGTCTAGTAGATGCTGAATTATTTTTTCTCTTCCATTATAGTATTTTGAATTCAACAAGACTTTTGAAGATAATATGACACCATTACTCCTCCAACTCTTCACTAAAACTTAAAGAGAAGGAATGCTTCCACACTTACTTCTGGAAACCAGTGTCACTCAGATCCCCAAATCAGAAGACCCAACTGAAAAAGAAAATTATAGGTAAAAAAAAAATCTATTACAAAAATCTGTAATAAGATATTGGCAAAGACAGTACAGCAAATAATCAAAAGTATTATACCTCCTGACCAAGAAGGCATCATCTCAGGGTTTCAAAGATGGTTCAACATCTGCACATTAGTAAGTTTAATATACTACATAAACAGAAGCAAGAACAAAAATCACATGATCATATCAATAGACACCAAAAAGGCTTTTAACAACATCCAACACCAGTTCATAATAAAACCCCAAAGAAAGTAGGTTTAGAAGACTTTTACTTGATATGATAAGCCCATTTATGACAAACCAATAAACAGAATCATATTAAAGGTGGAGGAGCAGACTGAAGCCTTTTCCTCTAAAATCAGAAACAAATCAAGGATGCCCACCATCACGACTTCTGTTTAGTATAGCACTTGAAACATTAGCCAGAGCAAACAGACAAGAGAAAAAAACAAAAGGGATACATATATAAAAGAAGGAAGTCAAATTATTTGCAGATGACATGGTCTTCTATTTAGAAGACCTACAAATTTCACTAAAATTCTCTTAGTATTAACAATCAAATTCAGCAATGTAGCAGATAACAAAATCAACACACAAAATAAATAGCATCCTTGTACCCCAACAATGAACTCACTGAGAAAGAAATTAGGAAAATAATACCATTCACAATAGCATCAAGAAAAATTGAATACCTAGGAATTAATCTAACCAAGGAAGTGAAATACCTCCATAATGAAAATTACAGTACTCTGGGAAAGGAAATTGAAAGGACATCAGAAAATGCAAGGTATTCCCTGTTTTTAAAAGGGCAGAAATGATATTATCAAAATGGTCATTCTTCCTAAACTGGTAAATAGATTTAACCCTATCTCAACCAAAATATTGATAGCATTATTCACAGAGCTAGGGAAAACAATCCTAAAATTCATATAGAACTAGTAAAGACCCAAAATAGCAGAAGAAATTCCAGACAAAAAAACAGTAGGCATAATGATACATGACTTTAAGCTATACTACAAGGCTATGTTGATAAAAACAGTACAATACTGGCACAAAAGACATGTGGATCAGTATAGCAAAACAGAAGATGCAGAAACAATCACTGACACATTCAGCTATCTGAGCTTTGAAAAATGGGCCAAAAATACATGTGAGAGGAAAAATAGCCTCATTGGCAAGGAGTTTTGGGAAAACTGGATATTCATATACAGAAGATTGAAGCTGGATCCATATCTCTCACTATGTACTAAAGTAAAACAAAAATGGATAAAAGAACTAAATATTAAAACAAACACTAAACATACTGAAAGAAAAAAGGTAAAACTTTTAAAGTGAGTGGTATAGGCAAGGACTTTCTGAGTAGAACTCCAATTGCACAAAAAGAAACAGCAAAAGTCGACAAATAGGATTAGATGAAATTAAAAAGTTTCTGTAAAGCAAATCAAACAACTAAAAGAGTGAAGAGACAACCTACAGAAAAAGAAAAATTTTGCTCACTCTTCTTAATATCTAGAATATACAAAGAACTCAAAAAACAAAAACAAATTAAAAGATCCAGTCAAAAAGTAGACAAATAAACAGATGTTTTAAAGAGGAAGAAGAAGTATAATTGAGCAATAAACATATGGAAAAATGTTTAACATCTCTGGCCATTAATAAATGCGAATTAAAACAGCACTAATATTCCATCTTATGCCAGAAAGAATGGCCGTCATCAAGAAATCAAATAGTAACAATGCTGGTGTGGCTGTGGTCAAAAAGTGACACTTCTAAATTGTTGGTGTGAATGTAAACTAATACAGTTTATATGCAGATGTCCCAAAATTTAAAAATAGAAATTCCACTTGATCCAGCTATTTCTCTCCTATTTCCTCAAAGACTTAAAGAAATTACATTACAGAGATACATGCATACTAATTCTTATAGTAGCACAAATCATAATAACTAAATCTTGGAAGTGGTCTATATGCCCATCAGTAGACAAATGGATGTGGTATCTACACATAACATAATATTACTTGGCTATAAAGAAGAAAATTCAAGACATTTGAAGGAAAATGGATAAATCTTGAAAACATAATATTAAGTAAAATAAATCAGATGCATGATCTTAAACACCACATGGTTCTCATTTGAGTAATCCAAAATATGAACAAATAGCAAAAGAAAAAATGGTTAGAGGAAATGGGGATAATCTTTTGATGAGAAAGGGACCAAGTGACCGAAAGCTGGGGAAGGAGGGGAAAGAGGATGTTAAAAAATGTCAAGTGCATCATGTGCATGTGTCAGCTACCCAGTGTGAATGTCATATTTAAATGTGGCAAACTTGAACTAAAATAATAATGATAATAATGAAAGTAGGGAGGGGAAAGGTAATAAAAAGAATCAAAACATGTTATATACATATACTCACTTCCTAAGGTGAATGTAAATATCATGTACTCCAAATATATAATAAAAATAAAAATCATTTGATCTAAATTTTCTAGAAAATATTAGTAGTCAATTTAAAAATTCATACATCCTATTGCATTTTTTAAAAATTTCCAGACAATTTTTTAAATTTTTACTAATGTATATTTGTGTTACATAATAATTATATTCATCTTGAGGAATCAGTATATGTGATATTTAACCTGTATCTGATTTAGTTTGCTCTGCATTATGGCTTGAAGGTGGATCCATTTTCCCACAAATGCCTCAAACTTATTCTCATTTACGGTTGAGTAGTACTCCATTGTGTATATGTACCACATTTTTTATCCATTCATCATTGATCAGTATCTAGAATGTTTCCACAATTTAACTATTGTGAATTGTGCTGGCTTCTGTAATCATGGATATGCATGTATCACTGTAATATAATGACTTTAAATATTTCAGAAAGATACTCAAAAGAAGTATAGCTGAGTCAAATGAAATTAACATTTTTAGTTTTTTAAGAAATTGCCATACAAATTTCCGTAATAGCTGTACTAGTTTACATTCCCACCAGCAATGTAGCGTAGTTAATTTTCCTTCACATCCTCACCCGCATTTTTCATTTTTTGAGTACTTAATGGATCTTTTGGTTTTGGGAGGAGTCTAATTTTTTTTGAGATTGTATAAAAAAGCGGTGTAGATATATTAGTCTTCCATTAGAGGAGTAGCTGGTAATTTTTTCCTACTCTGTAGGTTTTCTCTTCATTTGGCTGTTTCTTTACCATCTAGAAGGTTTTCAATTTGATATGATCCTATTTGTTGATTCCTGAAATTATTTTTTGTGCAATTGGGGCTCTATTCAAGAAGTCTTTACCTGTGTCTGTGTCTTCAAGTGTTTTGCTTATTTTTTTCTCCCATCAATTAAGTGTATTTTTATATCTAGGTCTTAGATCAGTTTTGACTGGATTTTTGTACAGAGTGAGAAACCTGTGTCTAGATGCCTTCTTCTGCATGTGGGTCCCCAATTTTCCCAGCACTGTTTGTTAAAGAAGCAGTCTTTTTTGTCTCCCTTTCCCTTCTCCCCACTCCCTCTCTACATCTTTTGATCCCTTTCCCTTTTTAGATGGATCTACCTTTCTGTTATGAGTCTTTTTTTTTTTTTTTTTTTGTACCAGGGATTGAACTCACAACCTTGTGCTTGCCAGGCAGGCACTTAAGCCACTGAGCTAAATCCCTGGCCCTGGATCTACCTTTCTGCTTGCTGTCATCTATCTTTTATTTTGCCCTTCATTAATTTCTCATAAAATGGAAATCATGTGACATTTAAGCTTGTGTCTCTGATTTATTTCATTGAACAGTATGATTTCAAGGTGTATCCATTTTCCTACAAATCCCTCAAGTTTGTCTTTCTTTATGACAGAGTATATACATGTACATTGCAAATATGTAGAAAGAAAGGAGCAACGGGATGGATGGGGTGAGGAGGGAAAGAAAGGAGGATTAAATAAAGGAATTAATATGTATTTTGTACATGTACCAATTCTTCAAAAGGGATGTAAACACTACATATACAAACAAGTATTGATAAAAGTTATCTTTTCTCCAGTGTTTGTTTTTAGCACCCTTTCAAAGATCAAATGGCTAAGGGTGTGATAGATGGCTAAGGATGGGATAGAAGACACAGATGTGTCTGTGTCTTCTATTCCATTGCATCGGTCTGTATGTCTCTTTTGATGCCAATGCCATATTGTTTTTATTATTGTAGTTTTATATTATAACTTGCAATCTGGGATTGTAAGGTCTCCTATTTTATTCTTTTTACTTAGGATTGCTTAGGCTATTCTGTATACTGTATTAATTTGAAAGCAAATGTGAAATGCTTTGAGGAGCCAATGCAGGTGTTTATTCATTTATTAAAGTGCTGTGGAGTGGTTTGTGTGTTCAAGGCCATCTGCTGGACCTTGAAGTAGGACTTGACTACCTCTGCCCTTGGGAGGGACATGTCTCAAAGAAGTATCACAGTGATGGCCTGAGGGGTTCTGCTAATGCACAGTAAGGAACTTGGAACTTGGTGTGTTTCTGAGGGCAGTGAAGATCTTCCCAAGGAAATGATTCTTAAACTATGCTCATAAAGAAGAGATAGGAGAAGAGTGTTCCAAGAAGGGTGTTCATGTATTCCTGTGTGTGTCTGTGTGTTTGTGTGTGTGTGTGTGTCTGTATTTAGATTCTCAAATGCTGAAGATTCCAAAATAGCTGGAACACAGCAAGAGAAAGCATGGTGACAAGAAGCTTGATAAATAGACAAGGACAAAATAAACACATTTAACAACTGAGATGTAAATATAAATTTATTAATAATTACAGAAACCCCCAATTTAGGGTGTATTTTATTTTCTAAATATGCTGAATTGTAAATATCTTTTAATCTCATCCCATGATATTTAAGTAATCATAAAAATTGCTCAAAGATATGATTTTATTGTTGTTGTTGTTTGACATACTAGATAAATGATCTCCCTGAGTCATGATGAAATTTTTCCAGTGCCTTTCTAATGAAATTTCTGGGCAGTAAGTTATGTGCAGCCATAGGAAGAGGAGAAGAATTCACTTAAATTCAATAGTATTTTTCAAGATGTTTAATTTTCTCCCAACATTGGGTGATCTAACAGAATTGCATTAACAAAATTTCTTAGTCCTTCCATTTGTATCTATTTGATATCTCTATATTGATTTAAGTCATGAAAATTAAGTATTAAACATCATGCTTTAGTATAACATAATCCTTAGACTAGATGAGAGTTCCAGCTGTCCATTAAATATTGGGCTGGGAGCTTAGAATTTTTGCTTACATACTTAGGTTTTAGACAACCTCTCTGCACTTTTGTTTTCTCAATATATAACGGAGATTATTATATCTATCATCCTCAATTGATTAAACACACATTTAGAATAGAGGAGAGCTAGCACTGTATACTACTAGCTCCCATGTTTAGAAATAAAATAAATGTTTAAATGCACAGGGAAAGTGAGCACTGTGGATGTTAGATGAGTCCTTCCACTAACTGAGGAATTCGAAAGGGGTCAATTTCATGCTTGTCTCCAAAGCATCCCCATGGAGAGGCAGAAGGTTGTCTGTCACCTGACTAAGACCTGTAGGGGCCACATGGACATCCACCCATCTGCTTTTGTACTCTTCACCTTAGTCTGAAAACACAAATCTGACAGAGACTGAAGTTCTTAGCTGTGGCCAGGTGAGAGTGGAGGATGGGCCTGTGGTTACAGCCTTGGAGGGCGTGTGGGCATGTCATCCCTCTACTTTGATGTTTCAAGCACTGTGGCTAGGGAACTTCACTGGGACAAAGCCTGGAGTTTGGGAAGCATAAAGGACTGCTGTGCTGAAGGGTATCCGAATGGTCCATAAGCAACACCCACCTGCAAGTGGGACAGGATAGTACCTAGACCTAGGCATGATCTTAGGTGTCCCCAGACAGCCACACTTCTGGGGAATGGACTAGTACAGACACCAACCAACTGCATCAGATTAACTCTTTAGTTGATACCTAGTAGGAGATAGGGAGGTAGTTCCACAGTATGGGAGGACTTCAATCTATAAAGAGACTAAGCTATACAGGTCAACACAAGTTGAATATTGGCATTGGGAATCATATTATTTATGCTGGACTTCATCTTAAGGGTACAGAGCATCACAAGAGCTCTATACATATTTTGCCAAAGTTTTCTGAGTATAATATGATATCAGGTTGAAGGAAGGCAACTCTGGAGACAAGGAAGTCAGGTGTGGTTCTGTTTCTGGAGTCCAAGCTGAGGCATGAGAGAGATTTGATATGTGTAATTCCCATGATTTGGTGACTAGTTAAACATGGGAGGTAAGGATAAGCAGGAATTAAGGGTGATTTCTAGGTTTCTGGCTTGGGAACTTAAACTGATTATATCACCATTTGTCATATCATTGTATGACAATCAGGAGTCAGAATAGCTTTATGGAGAGGACACCATCAGTTTGGTTCTAGATATGTTCAGCTTGAGGAGATCCAGGAGGCAGTTGGAGTTAGGGGCACCATAATGCGAGAGAGGATTGATTGGAGATGATGATTTTGAAATTCTTACATACAGAGTGCATGAAATCACCCAGAGAGATGGAGCTGAGTCTTGAGTAACAGAAATGTGTAACTGACAGGAAGAAGATGAAGCACCTAGGATTGGGGGAAGAAAATGTCATGCTAGAAGACAAGGAAATGGTCATTGGGCACTTAACTTCTGTTCCTGTCTTCTACACTATTTTGTCTTCATGTACGGCTCAAAATAACTTTTCTCAGATTCCCTTGAGACCAGAAGCATGGATGCAAATTATGTTCTGCAACTTACATGAACCACGCAAGGTCTAGAAGGTGGAACTGAGACTGAGACCACAGTCCTGCTGCTTTTATCCAATTTCTGTTGACAAATACGGCATGGAGCTTCTCTACAGCAGTGTTCCAGGGTCCAGTCACTAGCTTCGTGGCTGCTCAGTTGTCACAGTCATGGTAGCAGCTTCCTCATACCTAGATGAAGCCATAGTGGTATATTCCTAATCCTTCCTGTGTGTTCTTGATTTTGACCAAAATACCACCTTACCTGGCAGGGCAATTGTGATGGGTATATGTATCTTTACCCTTAATGTTTTGATAAACTCTTGATTCCAAGATTAAATCTCTTCTATTTAAATTTTTTTTTATTTAAAATATTGAATGGAGTGGTTTCCTTATTCTAATTGAATCCTAACTGATATGAACTCTTTCAGGGAAGGAAAGATTGATTGCATTAAGTACTTCTAAGAGAATGAGTAATACAAGAACTAAAAATGCCCACTAGATTTGGTAGTATAGCCTATTGATCACTTGACTGCAAGTAAAGCATTGCATTATTGAGGTTGAAAGGAATATGTACAGCATATTCTACTTCAGGTACCTCTACATCTTGTAGGTTAATAAGATGATGTTCTGTGGAAGAAACACTGGAGTCAGGAGATCTGTGTTCTGGTCTTGAGCTTGCTACTGTTAAGGTACAGAACATGCTGTGGTCATTTAACCTCTCGTCTCCTTACCAGACTTTGCATCACACCTGCTGCCTTCCAAGCCCTTCTCCAAGCTGATTCTCTACACAGATTCTTCCATGCCTCAAAGAACTGTAAATGTTGGCACAAATATTTGTAATCATATCTTCTTGCTTTGTTAAACTTTTTATTAATGTACATTATTTCTCTGTAACTATTGTCTGATGTTAGTATAGCTACCCCCACTCTTTTGATTGCTATTTGTATGCAATTACTTTTTCTTTTTCACTATGAAGCTATTTGTGTTTTGGATCTGAAGTGAGTCTCTTGCAGACAGGGCTTATTATTATTATTATCCATCTGTCATTCTTTGTCTTTTTTTTGTTTCTTTGAGACAGGATCTCACTATGCCATTCAGGCTGTCCTTGGGTTCACTTTGTGGCCCAGGCTGCTCTCGAACTTGCAATGATCCTCCTGCCTCAGTTTCCCAAGTGCTGGGATTGTAGATATGCACCACCATGCCTGGCATTTCTTTGTCTTTTCATTGGACAGTTTAATTTATTTATATTTAGAGCAATTACTGTTAAGGAGAGACTTACTTTTGCTGTTTTGCCCTTTGCTTTCTATATGCCTGATAGCTTTTATGTGCCTCATTTCATACATAACTGTCTTACTTTATAGTTCATTGATATTTTTATGAAGAAACATTTTAACTTGCTTTTCATTTTATTTTGTGTATTTTATAGCTACACTTTTTGAAATATCCCTTTTTCTCAAATAGGTAGATCAATCATCAAATTGGCCATAATTTCAAAAGTAATGTACAGATTTAGTGCAATCTCAATCAACATACCACTAGAACAAAACTAGAAAAAAAAACACCCTAAAATTCATGTGGAACCAGAAGAGACCAGAATAGATAAAGAAATCCTGGGAAAGTCAGGAGGCATCACAATCCCAGACTCCAAATTATATTACAAAGCTACAGTGATTAAAAAAATATGACAATGGCACTAAAATAGACTCATGGATCAATGGAATGGAATAAATGGTGCAGAAACAATCCAAGGTACATTCAGCTATCTGATCTTTGTAAGAGATGCCAAAAACACGTGCTGAGAAAAAAGTAGACTTTTAAAGAATGCTGAGAAAACATGAGCTAAAACCATGCAGAAGATGGAATCTAGACCTATCTCTCAGCATGTGTATACTAAAATCAAAACCTAAATGTTAAAACATAGGCACAATCTATTGGAAGATTACATGTAACCTTCTTGAAGATACAGGAATAGGCAAAGATTTTTGGAACAGAATCACAATTACACAAGAAATAACATGAAGAATCAACAAATTGGAGCATATCAAATTAAAAAGCTTCTGTACAGCAAAGGAAATAACAGCACAGTGAAGAAGCAATCAACAGAATGTAAAGAAATTTTGTCAATTATTCTTTGGATAGAACACTAATATCCAGAATATATAAAGAACTAAAAAAAATTAGGTACTCCAAACTAAAAGACCCAACCAATCAATGGTCAAATAAAATAGACATGTCTCAGAAGATGTACAAACGACCAACAAATACATGAAAAGATGTTCAACATCTCCAATCATTAAATAAATGCAGATTTAAACAGTACTGAGACTGCACCTTACTCCAGAAAGAGTGGCTATAATTATCATCAAAAGCATAAAATAAAATAAAAAGAAATAATATCAAACACTGGAGAGGCTTCAGGGAAAATGGAACATTTCTATGTTGTTGACAAGAGTGATACACTCACTATGACTATCAGTATGGAGGGTCCTTACAAAACTAAAATTAGAAATTTCATTCAATTCAGTTATATCTCTTCTAGGTATCTTTCTGAATGAGTTAAACGTATCATATTGCAGTGATCCACGCACACTCATGTTTATAGAAGAACAATTCATAATAGCTAAATGTTGGCAGTGGCCTATGCTCATCAACAGGTGACTGGAAAAGAAAGTGTAGTATTTATAAACAATGGAGCACTACTCTGTCACAAAGGTAGATAAACCTGGGTCATTTGTTAAAAAAAAAATGAATGCATCTTGACATATTAAGTGAAACAAATGAGACATATGAGCTTAAATATCACATAATTTATCTTATATGAGAAACCTAAAGTATAAATAAGAGCAAAATGAAGGACAGATATGAGAAAATAGGGGGGACAGATCTTCTAAAAAAGAAAAGGAGACTAAAAGGTGAAGAAAGGGGAGAGGGAGGGAATGAAAAAAGAATTAAGATGCTTTACGTACATATACCAACTCCCCAATTAGGAATATAATAATTATGTAGTATAAACATGTACTAATGAAAAATAAAAATTAAGAAAAAAGTGAGTGTTGACAAGAACATGAAGACAAGTAATCCTCTTAAATGTTTGGTGGGAATAAAATCTTATACAACCACTATGAAACTTAACATGGAGATTCTTCAAAAAACTGAAAATACATGTACCATTTGACCCAGCTATACCATTCCTTAGTATGTTCCTGAAAGAATTGAAGTCAGCACGCTATAATGATCCATGCATACCATGTTTATAGAAACTCAATTCATAAGAGCTAAGTTCTGGAAACAGTCTAGATATCTATCAAGATATCAATAGATTAAAAAATGTCTTGAGATAAAATACAGTTTAATTCTTGTAATGTGTAAAGCTGGTAGTCTGATCATCTATTCAGAGGATAACAATATGCAATGTAGCACCTATAGGAGATCTCCTTCTGAAGGTGGTGGCCATTGTTAATTCTCTACTATCTTGTTTTGAAGTCTGGTATGACTTTCATTGTTTAGTTTGGTTGAGTTTTAGTCTGCTTGGTCTTGTTTGATTTTATTATATCCAATGGCATTGGTAGCTAATTCAAAGCTAACAAGATATATTATGGTAGTCATTTTGGATTTACTATTATCTTTTTTTGAAGTCCTTTATTGAGTTCATTGTTTTGTTGTTATTGGTTCTATTCTGTTCTGTTTTGTTTGATTTTTACTATGTCTGAAGGTATGTCTGAAGACAGCAAGAGGTATTATGGTAACCATTGCTAATTTCCTCTTCTCTTGTTTTGAAGTCCTGTATCATTTACAATGTTTTTTTTTAATTGGCTTTATTCTGTTTTATTTTGCTTGGTTTTATTCTCTTTAAAATAAAAAACATTAAAGTCATTTACATAATATATATAAATACACACACACACATATATATGAATTTTATTCAGCTATAAAGAAGAACAAACTCCTATTACTACAGGGAAATATATGGAACTGGAGACCAGCAAGTAATGCAAAATGACCCAGTCTTAAAAAGTTAAATATTGCATGTTTTCTCTTATATAAGCAATCTAAGACTAAATTTACATACAATTTAGTATAATTGTATGTAATTTTACTACATACAAAAGAGGGGCTGGGGATTTAGATCAGTGGCTTAAGTGCCTGCCTGGCAAGTACAAGGTGGATCAATCATTCCCTAGTAGCAAGAGGAGAGAGAGATAGAGAGATAGAGATAGAGATAGAGATAGAGATAGAGATAGAGATAGAGATAGAGATAGAGATAGAGAGGACATAAAACTAAGAGGCAAACTTAGAAACAGAGAAGGGAGAAGGGGAGAGGGAAGAATGGGAGAGTAGAGTAATGAGAGAGGAATCAATCAAAAGATGTCACAGGTGCATGCAAGTTAAAAATGAATTTCATCATTCTGTATAGCTAATATGCATCTGGTTTAAATATGTTTTTAAAAACTTCCTGAACTTATTTCTTTATGTTTAATTTATGAATTGTACAGTGCAGGGGGTTTAGGTTACTCACTAGGTATGTGACTAATTTCATGAAATTACATTTCTGTTCTATCCCTTCACACTGACTCCCTAGGCTGCTCCCCAATCTCTGAAATCTCTAAACTACTTCCTATCTATACAGATTTCGAATGATGGATATTTCATATCAATGGAATCACATACTGTGGTTTTTGTGCCTGACTTCTTTTACTGTAAAGTTTTCAAGGTTCTTTCCATGTTATAACAATAATTAGTATTCTATTTAAAAATAATATTTCATTGTATGGATATATAGTATTTTGCTTATCTACTAATCAGTTGATGGCTACTGAATATTTTTCAGCTTTTATCTATTATGAATACTGCTACTATGAGCATTTGAGTACAATTTTTTTGTATGGATATATATGTTTTAATTTGTTTTGGGTAAATACCTTGCAGAATTGCTGGGACTTTTAGAATCTCTATGTTTAACTTTTTAAGGAACTGCCAAACTGTTTCCACATAATTTTAGATTCCCACAAGTAATGCTTTGAGTGTTTGAGTTTCTTCAACTTTTTGTCAATACTTGCTATTGCCATCTGTTTTATTACAGCCATAACAGTAGGTGAAAAATGATATCCCAGTTGGGTTTATTTATTTATTTATTTATTTATTTATTTATTTATTTATTGTGGCCTCTATATGTTATTCTGTTAGGAGTTGTAAGATGATGATTTTTAAAAATTAATGTATGCTTGTGATCCACACTAATGACATTCCTCTGGTGGAAAGGGTGCATGTACAGGTCAAATCTTGGCCATTTTTACTACTTCTGTTGTCCTTCCTGTTCCTTCTCTTTCAGTTTCCCTCCCATCTCTACAGATTTCTCTTCCCTGTCATCTCTTTTTTATTTTGTTGTTTAAATTATTTATATTTTGGGTTTCTCAAGATCTATCAACTTGCCTATAAATGATTCAGATTTTGAAGTCCTTTATTGAATTCGTTGTTCTGTTGTGATTGTTTGTTATTGTCTGTTCAGTTCTGTTTGATTTTTACTATGTCAGAAGGTATATACAGCTATTTTGGAGACAGAAAGAGGCATTATGGTAACTATTGTTGATTTTGTATTAAAGTCCTGTATCACTTACCCTGGTTTGTTTTGATTTGTTTTATTGTTTTATTTTCCTTGGTTTTATCCTTTTTAAAATAAAAAAATAAAAATAAAAACAATGAGTTAGTTTTTAAAGTATTTTACTAGGCAAATGATGAATTTTTTAAATTGTCATTCCATATTCACAAACTTTGGTTTCATTTTTCAACTAATTGTAGTTTTTGATTCTCAAATCATTTTTAGATGGAAAGAACTTCTAGGTAGCTCTTAAATCTTTTGTGTTTTTCCTTAATAGTTCTTGGTGATTCTTTTGGTTTCTGGTTTGACAGAATGCTTCAGGATTTTCTTGTGTATTCCCTGCTGCATTTCTGGTGTCTTCTGTTTCTCAGGTGGCTAGGCTACTAGGCATGTATTTTCTTTTTGATGAACAGAACTGAGCTATGCATGTTACAAATAAAGATAACATGCAGAATAATGTCAATTCAAATTCAAGACCATGGATAATGAACCTCTTCAATCTTGATTCCCCTTCTATTCTTGGCAAACACCCTGATTCTCACAAACATTAACACAATCATTCATTTGCTTTGTTTCACAATGCCCTTAGAATAGCAATGCCAACAATGCTTTCAATGGTGGAACTACTAGAAACAATTTGACTTTTTGTTATTATTTTGCAGCTCTTTAAAATATATATATATATATATATATATATATATATATATATATATATACATATACATATATTGCAGCTTTTAGTGTGTATCCTTCAACACATTCCTGAGTTATTTATTTCTACTTATCTCTTGGTTGAATGGATTTCACTGATGAATATGAAGTGTTCATATTAAAAAAAATAATGCCTGTTGCATTTACATATAATTGAAAAGTTCAGTTGCACTGAAACCTTTGAGTTGTACTTTAAACATCAGAAATTACTATTTTTCCATTGTCTTCTGTAAGAAGTGTTTCTTTGGAAAATGTGGAGGTCATCCTGAATATCTGAAGATTTCTTTCATGTTAAGTAATTTAATCAGATGATATGTTGCTATCTATTGCTTTGTGTCAATTTTCTGATCTGTAGAGCAAGGCTGTTAAGTATAAACCCTTTTCTCCATTTCATGGACATTTTCTTTTTTCTTTCTTTTTTCTTTTTTCTTTTTCACAATTCTGGAGATCTTTCTGCTTCAAATGACTTGGATTGCCTTATTCCTTGTGCTTTCACATCTACTTTTTCTTTTTGAATTGGTGTGTATTTCTCAGAATCCTCAGAATTTCTGACTTACACATATATTTAATGCTATCTGGTAAAAGTGGAGGGGTCCTAGAAGTGATGCAGAACTACACCTGGACTTTTGGCACTTTTGTGCACTGTTTTTCAAGTTTAGAGCACAATTTTGCAATTTTTTTCTTGTTTGGTTAGAAAAAAATTGGGTTCTTTTGCTATCTTTTTTAATAAGAAAAATCACTTTGTGAGATAAGAAGCAGACACATTCTTTGATCTGACTTCACTTTTTTCACATGGGAATTCTAAATAAGGAACCTGCACTATATAGTGCAGGCTGGCCTTCAGCTCACTATGTAGCCTAGGCTGGCCTCAAACTCTTGGCTATTCTCCTTCCTCAACTTCCCGGTACTGGGATTATAGGCATGCATCACCATGCCCAGTGGAGTACTGAATAATTTTTTAAAATAGGTAGTGTTTCATTGTAAGTATGTGAAAAAGTTTTTATTAACGAATTACCTGTTGGTAGACATGTAAATTATTTTCCCTTTGTAAATTATTAAAAATGATTATACATGCACTGGGGAAGATCAATTAAAGTCTAAGTAAATAGAAAAATATATTTTCTCCATGGATCACAAGACTTGTTTCAGATGTTGATTATCCCAAATTGATCCATAGATTCTATGCATTCTAAACAGCATGCTTGTAGAAACTGTCAAAATTTATTTGTAAACATGATTTAGAATAACTAAAATGATTTTGAAAAAGAACAAAATTTGCATATTTTACTAACAGGATTTAAAGAGTTACTATAAAGATAGTGTTATCGATACAATATGATAGTATTATTGACAGATAATAGACATATAGATCAACACTATAAAAGTCCAGAAAGACTCATAAAATATGTAATCAAGTTATTTTTATGGTTTTTTATTAAGCTATAGCTTACATAAGGAAAATCCATTGTTTTTAGTGCTTATTGTAGTTCTTTGAGTCTTGACAAATGTATGTGGTTTCATAAATACCACTACCATCCACAGCCATAAACCCAGGTGAGCTGCTCTGACATTCTCCCTGCAGAATCGCTTTCTTCAGGCATCCTTTCCTATTGCTTACAGTGTCCCTTAACATTTCTATTGTTCTGGTCTTCAATGAATTCTTTCAGAATGTTTTCATTGAGAAGCCAACCTGTCTGTTTACATGTTTCTTTTATAGACGATAGTCCTTTTAAATCAGTATGGAGGTTCCTCAAAAAATGTAGAACTACTGTATGATGCAGCTATAGCACTCCTTCACTTACCTGTGTGAATTAAAGTCAGCATACTACAGTAGGAACACCTGCATACTTGTGTTTATTGTGGCCCATTCACAACAGTCGAGGTCTGGAACTACCCTAGGTGCCCATCAACAAATGAGTGGGTAAAGAAGTGTGTTATATATAAACAGAGTATTATTACTCAGCTATCTAGAAGAACAAAGTATCTTTTGTAGGTATATGGACGGAGATCATCATGTTAAGTGAAACAAACAAGACTCAGAAAAACAAATATTTCTTACTATATGGCATCTTTAAAAAAATGACATGAAAGCAGGAGGGAAATTATTAACAGACAAGAAAAATGGAGGTAAAATGGGGAATGGTGTAAGTAAGAGTAATGGAGGATGGGTATGACCAAAATGTTATGTGTATGTATGAAGATACTATATTAGCACCTAATATTTTATAAAACTAATAGGCACTAATAAAATATGTATTATAAAACAACCCCTTTTCTTCTCTGAGCTTCCTTTATGAAATTTTGTTTTTGCCTTTCTATAATTTTGTTGTGATACATCAAACTGTAGTTTTCTTTATATTTAGTTTTCTTGAGGTTCATGATACCTCTTAAATCTGTCGCTTCTTTTTTTTTATTTAAAGAGAAAAAAAACAGGGAAAAGGTAGAAATATTACAGAATTTCAAGAAAAGAAGATAAACAGTAAGAAATCAATAGTTGATAAATTACATATTGTTCTTTTAGAAATAATTATTCAGGTTACAGAATTAAAGCATACAAAGTGGACACTAAAGCAGTGAGAGTGCAAACAGATCTGTTCAACAATCCAACAAGAACCTAGAAATATGGTCATCAATCCCACACACCTAAACATACATGCAGCTATATCTTTTATAGCTCTTCCTATTTCCTCTTTTTTTACAATAGCAATTATATGTTTTTAAAATTTTATTTAAAGAGAAGAGAAAAAAAACAGAAAAAAGGGTAGCAACAATACAGAATTCTAAAAGAAAGAAAGAAAAAGGAAAATGAGAAAAAGCCCCACTAAGAAATCAGTAATTTACAAATTATGTACTGTCATCCTGGATGTAGTTGTTCAAGTTACAAAGTTAAAGGGTACATAGTAAATATTTAAACAGTCAGACTACAAACAGTTTTGCTCAAAGATCCAACAAAGATTCAGCAATATGGTCATCTATTTTACACACTCAAACATACATGCAGTTATATCCCTTAGAGAACTTTCTTTTCCTCTCTTTTTTACAATAGCAATTACACATTTTGGTTTTATTACTCTTGTAGTTCTTATTTACTTTTTACTCTAGAGACACAATATGATATTTATAAATATGATTCTTATTTATTTCACTAATGAGGATAGTCTCAAGTTGTCTCTATTTGCCTATGAAGGCCTCAAGGTCATCCTTTTTTATAGCTGAGTAATATTCCATTGTATAAAAATGCCACATCTTTTTCATCCACTCTGCAGTTGATGGGCATCTTGGTTGTTTCCAGGATTTAGCTATCACAAATTGTGCAGCTATGAACATGGGTGCACATATATCCATGTGATATGAACTTTTCAGTTCTTTGGGGAAAATACCCTGGAGGGGGATAGCTGGATTGAATGGGGCTTCCAATCCTAGTCTTCTGAGAATTCTCCATATGGATTTCCACAATGGTTGCACCAGTCTACATTCCCAATCTGTGGCTTCTTAAATCCAGTGTCATACAAGATTAATCATTTCATAATTTTCTTTTCTTCCTTTTCCTTTTTCTCCCTTTCTTTCACCTTTCCCTCCTTCTTCTCTTTCTCTTTATTTTTCTGCTTGTGTCTCATTTTTGAAGTCTCCCTTTAATTCATTAATTCTACTTCTGGCTCTGTCTGGTTCTACCTTGTTCACCTCCCTTTTTCCTTGTTGTCTTAATTTTAATTATTGCATCTTATTGTTTTAGAGTTTGTATTTTTAAGATCTACTACAGCAGTTTTTAAAGTGCTTTTAAGTTCTTTGTCTGTTGACAATTTCAACCTTGCTGTTTTCTAAATCATACTAAGTGTACCAAACTAACTTACTACCTCTGTCAGAGTCCTTACAGGGCTACATCTATTATTTATCTTTTTTTTTTCTGCTTCTTATTTATGCTATCTTGTTTCTTGGTAGATTTTAATCTTTGTGCTGTGAGCAAGATATTTGGCAATCTTTTGTGTGCACAATTTAAAGTTAGGATTATGTTATTTTCTTCCGGAAAGTATTTTTGTTTGCTGCTTTCAGGACCCTGTGGCCACTAATAATATTTAATCCAAAGGCAGAACCTGAAGATATTCTGGGCCATTAGGGTGGCTTGAATGTGGGCTCCAAATCTATTTTGTATTTCTCATTTGGTCTTACTCCTGCAATTCAGATTTTGATGGTCCCAATTCAAAGCATGGAAATGGGCTACCTTAGCAAGTCCAACTTTCACCATCTAGCTCTCTGATGCTGTTTAGAATTCTGCTCTGCCTCCAAAAGTCTAGTGTAATCACTAGAGAAGAAAAGGCCAAAGTGTGAAGCTCAGCTCTGAATTTCTCTACATCACTGATACATGCTTCTTAATTACCTTATTAGGCTGCTAATGTTTTCAAGAAGGCAGAAAGTACATGCACTCCGCCTAGCTTTTCCATTTGCCCTCAGTAAGAGGGTTGGTTTAAATTACTTGGTAATCATAGAAACAAAAGTTCCCTGTTTGTTTATTTTTAAAGGAAAACACTTACCTTCCATTTACCACATGAAATGGGGATGTATACTTTCAAGGCATCTTGATCTTACATTTCCTCTTTTATACTGCTATGTCCTTACAGGTTAGACTGTTAGAATAGTACATGAATATCAAACTTCACAAATATTCTGTAGGACATTTTCTGTAGCCAGTTTTGTATAAACTACTATGTAGTACCCATGAATGTGGAAGCTTTGTTTTGTTATATTTCATTTGCTGGGAAAGGGAAAAATCACTTTAAGAATTAATTTCAGTTTTTGCTTAAAAACAGAAGTATTTTTAAGAGGATATTTTAGTGGGAAATTGGGGAACCCCAGATAATGGTCTTGTGGTGAGACAGGATTGGCCGTATTGTTCCACTTAACAAATTAAAAAGGGTTGGGGATGTAGCTCAGTAATGTAGAAATTGCCTAACTTAGCATACACAGAGCCCTGAGTTGTTCCTTGCACTGAAAAACAAAACAAAACAAAACCAGAGGAAATTTGGATAAGAGAAGAAGTCAAATTATAGATATTTGGGAAAAGTGTGGGATGGAGCAAAGGGAACTTGAAGAAAAAGGAATGTAAGCAAAATGTAAATGAAAATTCCTCTGGGCAGGTGTTGATTGAAATAATTTTAAGGGTAAGGATGTCTAAGTTTAAAAGTTGCCTTCTGCACTGTTAGTTTCCTGTAGTAGCCCTGAGCCTTCCATTACATCTATTTCAAAGACATCTTTGGTCAGGTCCTTTGGGGTCTGAAGGGATCACCATATGCCTTGACATTGTATATACAAAGCAAAAACTCAAGGTCAAAATAAATAATGCACTAGAAAGAACTCAGGGCTAGATCTTCAAATACTCTAAAAGAATCCTGAAAGTTTTTTAGAGTATGCTGAGTTTTCACAGTGAGTAGAATAGGAGGTAAAAGAAGGAAGTACAGTGGTAGATCATTTGCCTAACATGTGGAAAGCTCTGAATTAAGACCCAAGTACCAAACAAATAAAACCAAAGCAAAACAACCCCCTATAAATACACACAAATGTAGATAAGCAACTCAATTAAGTCTTAATGGATAAATTGACCCCTGCAAGTTGGAGGACCTGGACATAGCCCAGCCTCCATCTTTAAGCACTCCGGTGCTGTGCAGGATTCTGCTCTGCATCTTAGTGGTCTATTTAGTAATTACTGAACACATGCACCTTGGAAAAAAAGCCAAACAGTCACACTCAGCTTGTTTTTTGGATTTCTTTAGATCATAGATACACAATTCTTAGCTGCCTTATTAAGTCTCTAAATACATATAATCCATCTAGTTTTTCTGTTTACCTTGGGTTCTCAGAGTGCTGAATCATGAATATTGAGCTCACTAAGGAAGCCTATTTCCAGCTGCTAACATCCAAACTGTCCTTGTACTACTCACAGTTCTTGGTAGGGTACCTGATGCTTGGTAGTTAGGAGGAAATAGTTTATTGAATGAAATATGCTGTCTAAATGACAGCAATGTTTGTACACATTTTCTTTTTTATCCTGGATGTAGCAGACAAAAGCCCTACTTTAATTCTGCCACTGTCTTTCTTTTCTTTCCCCTCATTTGCCTATCTTTTTATGCAGGAAATCTTTGTCATTATGTTACTATCTATCAACCAAGGGCAAGAATGACTGGCTTAGAAAAACTAAGTGCTCTGAGTTTAATAGCTATAAGGCAACAAAATATAGTGATTAAGGACATGCCCACTTTTTTTTAAATCCTGCTTTCTTTTTCTTGTTTTTTCCCCTATGCTACTTATCATGGGAAATACATAATTTATTTACTATGCCAGATAATGTCTGTTGACACACCACCCCGTCCTGGCTTCCATAATTTCTCCAGCATTACAGAGGCTGCAAGTCTGTATAGTAACACAATAGTTACCTTTTCCACAGGTTTACTTTCTACAGTTTCAGTTACCTGAGCCCAACCATGGCCCAGAAATTATTAGATGATCAATTCCAGAAGCAAGCAATTCATAAATTTTAAATTCTTTAATATTCCCAGAAGTGTGATGCAATTTTATAGAGCCCTGCTCTGTCACAATGATGGCCCCACAGTGCAGGGACAGTGAAGCTGGCAGCTCAGACAGGACAAAGAGAAGCCATGAAATATTCCTAAAAGTGAAAAGATGAAACTTCTTGCCTGACAAGGACAGAAAACAATTATATGCTGAGGTTGTAAGAACCATAGTAAGAACAAAAATACCGGTGAAAAAAATCCAGTAGTGAAAATGTGAAGGAAAAACAATTCATGTTTTGCTATCGTACCTCAAATTACAAAACTGACTGTAGTAAAAAATAATTGTTCATATAAGGTGGAAAGACACCAAGTCATGAGGTTTGGTATTCTCTGCAGTTTCAGACATCTAGTAGTAGTCTTAGAACACAATGCAGGTGGATAATGGGGGACCACTATATATCGTGCACTCTTTTGTCCACTTTATTCAAGTTAGTGTCTGCCACTGGAGTTGGTCAGATGGCCATGTGAGATCTGAAGATAAGACTAACAGCTACAGTGAGGTGACTTCTACTCATTAACTTATGCTATGAGCCCTGTTCACTAAGACAGTTGATAGGTACCTCCAGAACTATGCGGGCTCTTGAGTGGGATCCTTATCTGATTTCAGAAGATGATGCATCCAGCAGTGCTAGCAGTCAGTGTCTCCAACAGTGTTGGCAGCAGTGATAGTTCAGTGGCAGTGTCAGGGGCATTGACTCAGGGATGTTAGCAGTTTCCTGATTTCTGGGTTACACATCCCATTTTTTATCCTCCAAGTCATGAGTAATGATAATTTCCTGGTGCATAAATTGTCAACTGCAAAATATGAAGCATCAGTAGTATACTAAAATATGAGTTTATTGCTTATCTACCTGGGGTTTACTATTAATGAGTTAGGTGACTGTGTAGTCTGCAGGTAGCTAGTAGTTGTTATCCAACCTGGTCTTGATAGCAGCCACACTCTGGTATTTGGCTTCCTGTACTCCTGCAAGGCAGTCTGAGCATGTCTCATGGTGCCAGCATTTCAGGCAAGATAGCACAAATGGGGACACACAGGGCTACATGGGCCTGGCCTCACCATTTGCCTGTCATTCATCACCTCTAGCCCCATGTTACTTGGGTAGGGAAACATAATCCATTTTTATGGGAGAAGCTTCTGCATGCTGCAATGTCTGATGTCACAAAGGGTTCAGGAGTGGAACCATAAATGTTTTCAATCTGCCACACCAAAGAATGTACTCTTCCCTCTTTGTTCTTCCAGTTCCTCCAGCTAGTGGCATCAGACATCTCTTCACTGCTCTGTATATCTATGGTGGCTTCTCTTTCCCTGATTGGATGCACTTACACATCATACCTATTGTGTGTTCATTTCCTCTTGCTGTCATACTTAACAATGTAGAGCAACACAGACTTATTATCTTACTGTTCTATACATCCAAAATCTGATGAGTTCAACTGCTTTCTTTGGTTAGAGTTTCCCAAAGGAAAGATCTCTTAAATATGACAAGGAATGTGCAAGTCACTGCCAGAGTGGGGATAGCCAGACCCAATCCTTCTCTGTGAGTCAGTGCCATTTGTGGACTGCTGGGGAAGAGAACCAGACCTCACCAGGAGGTGATCACTGTCTGGAAACTGCATCACTTTCATTGTTTTGTTGGGTTGGGTTTTATTCTCTTTTGTTTTGTTTATGTTAAATCTGATGGCATGAGCAGCTATTTAAAAGATAGAAAGACATATTATGGTAACCATTTTGGATTTACTATTGGCTTGTTTTGAAATCCTTTATTGAATTCATTGTTTTGTTTTTATTGTTTCTATTCTAATCTGTTCTGTTCAATTTTTACTGTGTCCAAAGTTATCTGCAGCTATTTTGAAGACAACCAAAGGCATTATGGTAACTATGGTAAAGTTTTGAGGTCTTGTATCACTTATAGTGGTTTATTTTCCTTGGTTTTATCTTCTTTAAAATAAAAAAAGTAAAAATAAAAAAATATAACAAGGAACTAGGAAGTAATAATTCAGTGGCTGCAAGACAATGCAAAAAAAAAAAACATAATTTAAGAATAATAGGTGTCAGTGAAAGAGCAGGGGTCAACACAAATTAAAAGTCTATTTACAGAAGTAATAGCAGAAAACTCCCCAAGCATGGGAAAAGGATGTGACATTCAGATAAGTGAGACATATAGAACTCCAGCTACCCATAAACAAAATAAATCTACACCTGGACATATAATAATCAAGATCCCAGAAACTCTCACAAGAACAGAATATTAAAAGCTGCTAGAGAAAAAATAAACAGATCATCTACTAAAGGAAAACCCATCAGAATCATGATAGACTTCTCAACACAAATCATCAAGTCAAAAAGAAATTGGAATGAAGTACTGCAAGTCCTGAAAGAAAACAAATTCCAACCCAGATTGATATACCCTGAAAAACTTTCCTTCAAAATTAAAGGAGAAACAAGATACTTCCATGACAAAGAATAAGTGAAGGAATTCATGACCACCAAACCAACCCTATAAAGAATACTGAAGGACACTCTAGAGAGAGAGAAATGACCATGGTTCCAGGTACAGTGACAGAGCAAAATCACTGAGCGGGGCAGATGGTTGAATGGAGGGGAAAGGTAGGAAGTCAATGACAGGAAAATAGCATGGCAGAGATGAGCCAGTGCATGTTGGCCATAACCATTAATGTAGATGGCCTCAACTCATAAATAAAAAGAAACAGGCAGGGCGGATTAGGAGACAGGATCCATCAATATGTGGTATACAAGAAACACTTTTAACTCACATTCATAGACTGAAATTCACAAACTGAAAGTCAAAGGAGATAGAACAATGTGGTATGTGACAGGGAACCAGAAAAAAGTAAGGGTAGCTTGCCCATCAACTGCAAAATGAGTAACAAAGACATGGAATTTTTAAACAATGGAAAGCTATTCAGCTATAAAGAAAGATAACCTCAAGGATCTTGTAGATAAATGGATACAAATTGAAATCATGCTCATGGGTGAAATAGTTCAGTCACACATTGTGTTGTCTCCCTAGTATAAAAAACTAAGGGTGCTAGTGCACAATAGATATTGTAAAAGTGAAAGGGGAGGAAATGCTTAAAAAGAGAAGGCAGTGGCCATTGCTAATTTATTATCATGTTTTGAAACCTTGTATTGTTTTCTTTGTTCTGTTTAGTTTGGTTTTATTATTTGTTTTGTTTGATTTTATTATATTTGATGGCATGAACAGCTATTTCAATGATAACAAAATATATTACGTTAGCCATTATTGATTCCTGTTATCTTGCTTTGAAGCCTGTATTGCTTTCATAGTTTTCTTTTGATTGGTTTTATTCTATTTTGTTTTGTTTCATTTTATTGTGCCTGATGGTATGGGCAGTCAGTTTGAAGATAGCAGGAGACATAATGGTGGCCATTATTGATTTCCTTTTATCTTGTTTTGAAGTCCTATACCACATTGATTGTTTTGTTTTGATTGACTCTATTTTGTTTTATTTTATTTGGTTTTATTCTCTTCCAAAAAGCAAAGTTTGCTCTTCCACTTGGATGGTGTGACAAAGAAGTGAGAAATAAGAAGAGGGCATATAAGTAATGTGTGACAACTTCATGGCCCAGGAAGGTAGATGGAGATTGCAGAGACCAGGAGCACATTACTTTGCTTATACGCTGGTTGATGCCACCAAGGCTGTGGGACACAGAGGTATCATAAGTTTTAATGTGAAACACACATAATTCTAAGTTTGATGGCAGCTTCATTTTTACAGTAAAGAGAAACAGGTGCTGCTTCACTGCAAGAGAGTTTAGAGAAAAATTATTTCATTTTTCTAGTTCCTAAAGTAGAACTTTGCAAAATAGGAGAGGATCGGAAATGAACTGCTCCACCAGTAATGTCTAAAAACCACCAATCTTACACCAGGGAAGCAAACAGTGACCAGGCCCTTTTTGCTGTTTCTTTTTGTGGCGTTTACATGTATATTAAATTAGCTCGTTGCAAGGTTTCAGGATACACACACATCCTTAGGTTACTTCCACTAATGAATGGTAATTATAAGGCTAAATAGAGGAAAAAGGGAAAAAAGGAGTCATCTCAGGCTGCATAGCAGCATCTGTGGAAACTAGGATGTGGTCCAGGATGCAGCTGTGGCCCCATGACTCCAGCAGCAGCTTTGATAACTGACACAGCAATACCTGGCAAACTGCTCTTCACAGCTGGATCACTGTGGTTCCCTTCTCTGGAGCTCACCATGATGGATGCATATCTTTTACCTATGTACTCACTGCTCCTGCCTTTCCCAATATACTTTCTCCTTGTGCCTTATAGCAAATGTCCTGATCTCCCTGGACAGGTTTCCTTGTCCAGCAGAGGAGCTGCTATAGGACAGAGCTCATGGTGAGGGAAACCCCAGCTCTGGCTGGTTATCAATGGCTGCCTTGCTCTGTTAACGAAGGATCAACATGGTCACTCTTGAGGCAGTAGGAGACGTCCCCCATAGTGGAGCCTGAGGATAAGTTGGGCTCTCTGAGGCTTCCTAGAGGAGATCATGAGACAGTGGCCAATCTTGGACTCTTATCTGGTTTTAGACTGTCTGCTGAACCTTGTCAGTCTGGTCAGTTTTTGTATCGATAGTTGCTTTATTATTTATAGCTATCCATTTTTCTATCATCACTTATGCAAGGATAAAGCCCTAAAAGCTTTATGCTTTAACTATCTTGAATGCCAAAAACCAGGATAAATACAAATAAACAAAAGCCTTCAAAAAAGAAAGGGTGACTTTAAATTTAGTAATGTATTTTCTTTAGCTCAATATATCCAAAATATTATCATTTCACCATGCAGTTGATTAAAACACTTAATGAGATATTTTACATGCTTTTTAAAAAAATTGGTCTTTGAAATCTGATGTGTGCTTAACAACAGCAAATCTCAGTTCAGAATACACTCTTTCAAGTACATAGGGAACTTGAACCATTGAGTGCTGTATGTAAACTGCACAATGAATGGTGCAACTTTAAGGAACACCTTACCTGGGGACCAATTTAATCCAGTTAGTGGTAGCCCAGCAAGAATAGAGAGGTAGTAATGTTCCTGATTGCCCATTGCTCTCGTATGGTGTGCAGAGGTTCTAGAAGTTTCCCTGTGCTTCAGTGAAGGGAAAGGAGAGGTTTACCAGCTGAGTGAATTACACACTGAGGACAAAGCCAATCCTGTGTACATGGACTTCATGATTGAGTGTAACATGTTCAACAGAAGGGGAACAAGGAAGGTGGGAGGGGAAATGGAAGGAAGGTGAAAGAAAAAAATAGAAGGAAAAACTGGAAACAAAGTTTTGTAAATAAGGAGGAGGACAAGGGTTGAATGGGAGGGTGGGAATGGGGGAAAAGAGAAGAAATAAGATATATTACAAACACGTAAAAATTTCCTATGATGAATGTAATCATTTTGTGTTTAAAAAGATTATCAATAGGTCTGGGAGTGCTTGGTGAGGCTCTTGGGACTGGGAAGCTGCACCCAGCAGCTTGCCTACACCCAGACAGCATCTCGGAGGCCCAAGGGAACTAGGAGTCTGCACCCAGGGACACAAAGTCATCTGGGAGCCTTCGGTGAGGCTTTTGGGGACTGGGAAGCTGTTCCCAGAGACCCACCCACACCCAGACACCGCATACAGCAACCTGCCCACACCCAGATACCATCTCTGAGGCCTGTGAGGACTGGAAGTCTGAGCCCAGTGACCTGAAGTCATCCAGGAAGCCATGGTGAGTCAATGATTCCTTACTAGGAATCATTGGTGACATTTTCAGGGAATGGGAAGCTGTGTCCAGTGACCCACCCATACCCAGGAACCATCTCTGAGGCCTGCATTGACTCAGATCCTGTGCTCAGTAACTTCTAGTCATCTGAGAACTCTCATTGAGGCCTGTTAGGACTGGAAGTCTGTGCTGAATGACCCACCCATACTTGGGAACCATTTCTGAGGCTCATAGGGACTGGAACGTGTGCTGAGCAACCTGCAGTCATCCAGGAAGCCTCAGTAAGGCCCACAGGGCCCAGGTGACTGTACCCAGTGACTTGGAGCCAAAAGCAATCCTCAGTAAGACCTGCTATTGGACAGCCAACCAGAACAAGAAGCAACTAGGACTTGGCATCTGGCTGATTCAGAGGAACACAAAAAAATGCCAAAACCAAAGAATAAAATGCAATCTCAAACTTTCAGCTGATCCAGATTCAACCCAGGAGACACAGACTTAGATAAATTTGGAACTCACAAACTTGAAATCTCTGAAATGATAGCAAGGGAAGTAAAGAAACAACTCTAGGAAGCTGTAAAGGAAATCAGGTTAGAAACTATCACTTAGGTGAAAAAGAAATGATAAACATAATGAGAGAACTAATGAATATATCCAAAGAAGACATAGGTAAAAAAGAGAAGTATAGGAAAGTGGTGCAAATCTTGAATGAACAACACAGGAAACAATTAGATTACATGAAACAGATTCAAGGAGATATTCAGGAAATAAAAAATTCTACTGAAAGTGCCAAAATTACATGAATGAAACTGAAGGTAAACTCTCAGACCTCAAAGACATTATTGCAACTAATGATCATGAAAGGAAACAGCTCTTAAAAATAACAAGGAATCAGAAAATAGCAAACAGCTTCAAAATGATGCAAAGAGAAACAATATAAGGTAATAGATATCAATGAAAAAGGAGACAACACAAATGTCATAATAAGACTATTTGTAGATGTCATAGCAGAAAGTTTCCCAAACATGGGAAAAGAACCTGACATAGAGGTAAATGAGCCATATAGAAGTCCAAGTAGCCATAACCAAAATAAATCTACACCTTGACATATAACAATTAAGATCAGCATAAGAACAGAATATTAAAAGCTGCTAGAGAAAAGAAACAGATCACCTACAAAGGAAAACCTATCTGAATCATGGTAGACTTCTCAACACAAACCATCAAATCAAGAAGAGCATGGAGTGAAGTATTTCAGGTACTGAAAGAAAATAACTTCCAACTCAGATGGATGTACTTTGAAAAATCTGTACTATCTGTCAAAATAAAAGGAGAAATAAGATGCTTCCACAAAAAAAGAACAACTGAAGAATCTCATGGACACTCCAATCAATCCTACAGAGTACTGAAATGTATTTTAGAAAGAGATAAAAATGATGACAGTTTCAATAACAACAACAGAAAGAACAAGCAACCAACAATCAGGACAAGCAATTAAACAGAAGGTTAAAAGTAAGGAACCAACAACGAATGATAACATAAAAAAGATAAGCCAATACATATCAGTTATAACCATTAATGTAAATGGCCTTGATTCACCAATTAAAAGAAATAAACTGGCAGAGTGGATTAAGAAACAGAATCCAACACTATGCTGTATAAAAGAAATACATTTAACTCAAAAGGAAATTCATAGACAAAGTCAGATAATGAAAAACAATACTCCATGTGACAGAATCCAGAAAAAGGGTAGCAATTCTTTTTGTAGATAATGTGTACTTCAAGAATGATCAAAGAGATAAAGAAGGTCACTAAATACTTGTTAGGGGAAAACTTTAAGAGGAAGAGATAACAATCATAAATATATATGCATAAATATATATGTGTAAGACAAATATTAATAGACATGAAAAAATCAAATAAGCAATAATACAGTCAAAATGGGGAACCTTAACACTCCATTGTCATAAAGAGACAGATCAACTAAACAAAATATCAGAAAAAAAGTAACAGAAGTGAATCAAACTTGTGAACAAATGGACTTAGTAGATGCGCACAGAGTATTCCACCCAACATCAGAATATACATTCTCAGCTGCAAATGGAAAATTCTCTAAAATAGAACATAGAACATACTTAAGTAGATGCAAAGGAATCAAAATTATCCCATGCATATTATCTGACCATAGTGCCATTAAATTGGAAATTAATGACCAAAAAAATCACAAAAACTCTATTAACACATGGAAGCAAAATAATACCCTTCTGAATAATCAATGGGTTAAAGAGGAAATTAAAGAAGAAATTAAACAATATCCACGATCAAACAAAAAATGCAAATACAACTTACCAGAACCTGTGGGATGCAATGAAAGCAGTTATGAGAGGCAAATGTATTGTGGTGAATTCCCACATCAGGAAAACAGAATGAATACAAATAAACAAACTGATGTTATACCTTAAACATCTAGAAAAGAAAAAGCAAGTCAAGCCCAAAGCCAAAAGAAGTAAGAAAATTATAAAGACCAGAGCAGAAATCAATGCAATTGAGACTAAGAAAACAATGCAAAGAATTGATGAATTGAAGAGTTGGTTTTTTGAAACAATAAATAAAACTGATAAGCCCTTAGCTAACTTTATCAAAAAAAAAAAAAGGAAAGAAAAAACTCAAATTTATGCAATAAGGAATAAAGGGTAAAATCACCACAGATCCCACCATGCACTAAACTAAAGTCAAAGTGGATCAAAGATCTAAATATTAAAGCAGAAACACTAAATATGCTGGAGTCAAAGTAAGTTGAAATCTTGAAGATATAGGGGTAGGTAGAGAGTTCATGAACAAAAGTCAAACTGCACAGGAAATACATCCCAGAATCAACAACTGGGATCTCATCTTATTAAAAAGTTTTTGCATGTCAAAAGAAATCTTCAACAGAGTAAAAAGAACACCCACAAGTTGGGAAAAAAAATTTTAGTCAACTATCAGACAAAGGACTTGTATCTAGAACATATAAAGAAATTAAAAAGATCAGGCCCCTCCTAAATTTAGCAGCCAACCAAAAAGTGGCCATCTGAGATGAATACACACTTTCCAGATTGCAGAAACAAAAATGGCAAATAAATATATGAAAACATGTTCAGCATCATTGGTCATTAGAGAAATGCAAATTAAAACAATGCTGGGATTCTATCTCACTCCAAAAAGAATGGCCAAGATCAAGAAATCAACCAATAACAAATTCTGGAATGGTTGTGGGGGGAAAGGAACTGTTCTCCACTATTGGTGGGAGTGTAGGCTGGTGTAACCACTGTGGAAATAAGAAAGCTAGTATTAGAGCTCCCATTTGACACAGCTCTGATGCTTCTGGGCATTTTCCCTGAAGAATTGAAAACGTCATACCACAGTGATATACGTGCACCTATGTTTATAGCAGCACAATTTGTAACACAAATTATGTTTGAAAACAACACAAATGCCCATCAACTGAAGAACAGATAAAAATGATATGGTATTTTTATTCAGTGGAGCACTACTCGGGTATAAAGAAGGATTGCATCGAGGCTTTTATAGGTAAATGGATGAGACTTGAGACCATACTTGTAAGTGAAATAAATCAGACTCACATGTGTAAATATCATTTTGTCTACTTAGTATAAAAAACTGAAAGAATAAATAAGATCCAATCTAAGGTAGATATTATGAAAGGGTAAGAAACTGCTAAAAGAGAAAAAATAAATGGGATGGGGGAAGGAGAAAAGAAGGAAGAGAAAAGGAAAAAGATATAAATTTGTTTATATATACACAAAATAGCTAACATGATTATACTACTAATTTTATTAGTTCTTCAAAAAGAACAGTTAATACTCATACGATTAGATCAATTTTGTATGTCTATATCTGATAATCTAAGCAACTCTTGATGATAACAAAATGCAATATTATGACCATTGTTAAATTCCTATAGTTTTGTTTTGAAAGCCTATATTGTTCTTGTTTTGGGTTTTTTGTTGTTCTGGTAGTTGTATGTCTCTTCATTTTTGTTTTTCTTTTCTGTGTTTTTTTTTTGCTTTAAAGTAAAAAATTTTTTTCTAAATGTCAAGGATTTTATATATTGTTTGATCATTTTTCATGCCTATATCTTGTAATCTGAACAACTATACTGAAGATAACAGTATGCAGTCCATTAACCAGTGTTAATCTATTATTTTGTTTTGAAATTCTGAGTCAAGGGCTATACAATCCAGTGACAATGCCAGCACAGCATCAGGAAGGCCTGACCCCTCAGTGGCTACCAGTCCAAGGCTGCAAAGGGCCATCACAAGGCTCAGAACCCAGTGAGGATGCAGAGCAGGCCCACAGAAGTGGTTACAAGCACAGGGTCATGTATGTGCTCCCTGTCTCCTCCTAACTCTGACTTTGCTGGGAAGGTGTGCTCATCAGGCCTGCAGATCGCTCAGTTCACAGACCCAGGCCCCCCCGCCTCACTCCCACTTATCACAGTCTTTTCTTGGCCATGGGTATAAGTGTAAGGGTACAAATGTTAATTGTCGGCCCACCCCAATCAGAAGCTGCCCACAATCTGCAAGTAGACTGAAGAAGTTTGGCAAAAAAGGATTCAGTGTCCCGGGCACTGCACAGGTATTACAGAAGTGGAGGTGCGGACTCCAGTGAACACACAGGCATCTTGGGATCCCTGTTCCTTGGTGTGGGCTGAGCCAGAAGAACCTGCTTTGGGTTGGATCCCTTCTTACTCAGGTCTGAGGGTAATATGGCTCCAAGGAAGTGAGTGAGTCCCCTTTTCTGTCACTGCATTAGGCCGTGACCTTCCTACAAGATATAAATGTCACCTTGAAGAGGACCAAGAGTGGGAAGGGGACACCTGGAAAATTAAGCATGTGCTCTAAAGATATGGAATCAGAGAGGGAGGGAGAGAGGAAGAGAGAGTTTAAAGAGAGAGTTTATCAAGCTTAAATTCCATTTGTTTCTCTCCTTTGTTCAGTGGCTGAAAGTGTGGAGATTGTTAGGTAAATAACACCCACTGTGAAAGTAACATTCTTTTTGCTTCTTTGAGTGTATTGTGTAAATTTGCGGGGGGTCCCATTACATACACAAAGGAGAATTTAGTAGGAATTCAATGAGAGGAATTCAATGAAAGGAGCTGCTGCTGCTGATCCTTGCTGCAATGCAGTTTAGATTCCTTGGAGTTAGCATGGACCCCACCGGCTTAAGGTCATGGACCGAAAAATGCTCCTCTAACTTCAGGCATTACCTGCTGAGTTTCAAAGCTCCCAGGCCGTTTGTAATTCTGATCAACTGAATGAAAATTCAGAAGCTCCTGCCACAGTGTCTCACAGAACTTAAGGAAAGTGCTGTAGTTGTTACAAGTTTTGTTAGAAAGGGTACAAATCAGAACTAGCAAAGACTAGCAGGTCAAGGTCTGAAAGGGCCTCAGGGCGACGCTGGCATGTCCTTAGGGCAATCATCTGCTTGGTACATCCACTAGTCTCCATGCAGGAAGCGAGGCTCAGCCCTATGTCCAGGGCTTGCCGGTGTTCATCACACAGGCACAGCCAGCTAAGCCGCTGGCTGTGTAGCTGAACTGCAACTCCAGCTTCTTTCCACTTCCTTCTCCAGAGGTTGGTCTGATGTCTCAGGACAAAGTCTCAACCCTATAATCACAGGACTAGTTTTCTGGCACAGCCAGTCCCCATTCTAAGTCATGTCATGGTCATAAACTCAGGTATTGTGCGAGGGCCCACCATGAGTGAAGACATCCCTATTGCTCAGGAAATTCCATGGGTTTACAAGTTACCTCCCAGGCACCACAGACAAATGTCAGCCGTGTTCCTTACTAAACAAAAATCACGATGATGACAGTGATACAGTTTCTGGTGTACACCATTTCTCTCTCTTCAGAAATTAAATGATCTCAATTATAAATATTTTTGAGAAAATAACTCAGAAGTTTTTCTTACTAGGAAATACAAAGCACATGTGTGGATCTGCACGTTATGTCTTGTTTTGGTCTGTTATAGATTCTCTTCATGGCGTCAGCTTCAGCTAGGTTGGCTGGTCTTCCTCAGTACATACTCTAAAATCTCATCAAGCTGTTAATTTCTTTTCCCATGAACACTTCTGTTGTCAACCACCCCCTGGTCATTTTCCAGTTGAAAATGGAGTTGTTGGCTTTCCTTGGTTTCTGTTTATAGCCCAGTGGATTAAAAGATGAGTCAAATAATTACCATATTCCATGCTGATTGAATACATGTGGAGGACTGAAAGCAAGAGAGCGTCATGTAATTCATTTGAGTCCACTGGGATCTGTAAGGGGAAGAAAATTGAAAAGGAGAGTGATACATACAGAGATGAGCAAGCAGAAGACACAACGTTTAAATAGGAGCTGTGTTAATGAGAATGTGTCACCTTGAAGCCAATGAGAAGTCAGCAGAGGGGACACACCTATTCCTGGGAGCCTCACAAAGCAAAATCAAGCCCAGGAGCCTAGGATGGAAATAAGAGAACCAAGCTAAACTCTTCAGGTAAACCTCAGCAAACACCCAGGTCCCCAAACAACAGACACTGTTTAGAATTCTCCACACTTCTGCTTCCTCACAGGGAGGTGCATCATTTAGGGAATCTGGGAACCTAATTCCCCAGTCATTCTTACAGCAACTGCTTTTCCCCACAGCTCTCACTCGTCCATTTAAACCACGTCAGGTTGCTTTGGCTATGATGTACAGCTAGAGTTAGAGCAGCTCACATTCCCCGGGTCTGTTTTGCAAGAGGATGATCATTTTGACTTAAGTGATAAATCCACCAGGATTTTGGTACATGAGAAGTCCGGTAGAGCCTTCACCCAGCTGTTGTTAAAGTGGGCCCTGGAGCTCCTAGAACAAAGCAGGGTTAGGACATGTTTGGCTGGTGTTTCTCATCTACTGTGTTAACCTAACTCAACCCCCATGCACCATGTAAATATTTACTGAGATTTACCATCTGATGAAGGCAGCTGGTGAAGAGGCAATCTCTTTTGATGCTATTAGCATGTCTATTCAGGACTCCATCTTCTCCCTAAGTATGTTTGTGTTAATCTTCTATTTGTGTCAATGAAAAAACATTTTAGAAGCCTCAGTGGCCTGGGTGGTGGCTTCACTCTCCACACACCTCCACTACAGAATTACTGATCCTGAGGGTGTGTGCAGACCGGAAGAGAATGATTATTTAAGAAACTTTCCATTTCCATCTATAAAGGGTGGTGCTGAACAGACAGGTTTATGCTGTCTGAGATGCAGCTCATCAAGACAGAAGCCAACAGTGACTTCAGAAGAAAAGAAGCTGAAATGTAATAATAAGCAATGGCCAAAATGAGAGTGGAGGGTGACGGCTGTCTTCCATGAGATGTAATCACTTTCATTCCAACTGTACTGAGGGACCTCTCTAAGATCTGTAGTTGAGTGAAGACTTTCCTTTCCCTACCACTCTCCCATCTCACACCCTTTACTTCTATAAAGAAGTTCTACCACTTGCAAAACCTGAGACCTTGTTAATTCCCTGAGATGCTTCAAAATTTTTCAAATTGCTGCTTAGTCAGAAAGATCAATGCTGTGAGGTAAGAAAAAAAGATAAGTTGTGGTAGTAGGTGGGCCTTAGACTTGGGTGCTATTCTCAAGGAATTCCCAGAGCACATTTAAAAGCAAGTATTGGAAAGAATGGGAAGGGTGTTATTCATATTCTTATAACTGACCAGGGTAGTGGGCCTCAAGCTCAGGCTGCATAGACCCTAGAAAAGATGTGGGGAAGTGACCTGACATCCATGGCCCTCTCTCCTCACTCCATGTTTATTGCTTTTCCAGTTTCCAAAAATTATGCCACTAGGGAATCATGTGATATAACTGGTGATGATTACTGTATTCCCCATCCCAGAGGTGACTGGGAACAATCTTTTAATTTAACTATCACTTCTAGCTTGTGTATTTTCAGTTTCTTTAGGAGACGTGGATATATTTTGGGATAGCTATAGGAAATGGGGATATTCAACCATCTGTTCATTCAACCAATAATTACTAAGTACCTGTTCTACTGTGGACCTGGGTGAGGGCCAGAAAGAGTGTGCCCTGTAAGTCAATCAACATTACTTTCACCTAAGGTAATTTCCTCTTAAGTCACTCCAGGGCAATATTCACTTCATGAATAGTGATTTTCTTCCAAAGCCAATAAGTTCTATTCTTAATGAGAAAATAATTAAGGTATTAAGAAGCATTTGCATATTCTTTGATCAAGTATATCACAAGGGTCTCAATTCTAGCTGAGGATGGCTACATCTGAGTTGTATAATATTGGCTTAAAATTTAAATTTTCAGAACTCCCTCCTAAATTCCATACATACATCTCCATCTCCTTTAATCAGCTCTCTTCAGGTGTCCTCCATGCACCTTTGTACTTCGTGTTCAAAGTCAAACTCACTGTCTTCTTTAGGAACCTGCTCCTCTTTACTTAGGTTCCCTGTCTCACCACCTATCTCATTACTCGAGCCAGCAACCTGAGTATCAATTGTGCAGTCTCTTTCTTGCCGTTTTGAACTAATCACCAAGTCTGACTATTTTACCCCATACATGACAGAGCTTTATTGTGTTTGGTTCAAAATTGGTCAAAGCATTTAATTGACAGCATTATTCAAAGACAAAATGAGATTAAACAGTCAGATGCTTTTTGTCTAATATAATACTGCAAATGGTGGATTGCTGAATACAATTACTGAGTTCACCTACAAAAAAAAAAACCCAGGTAAATTTACTGGTCCATAGCAAACACATTTATAACCTAAGAAAACAATTTCTTGAAATACTGTGTTTTCTATCTTCTGGGATTATTACACAACTTTAAAGTTTATATTTTTAAGAAATTAAATAAAAGTCTCTGTCACTGGAAATCTTAAACATAGGGAGAAAGTAGATTCATAATTTATGATTTAGAGCATGTACATTTAAATTTTTCTTAAGACCTTTGTTCCACCTGAATAATTTTTTTCATTATACTCACGTTAATTCTAATATGCATTCTATAAACTTTTCTTTTTTATTTTGCTAAGAAAGAAAGCATAGCACTTAATTTCTCCAAGTATTTATATCAACAATATGATTTTTAAAATAGGAATTCTCAACAAATTTCATGTTGAACTGTCTTAAGTTATTTTTCTCTTTGCTGGGACAAAGTGCTCAGTAAAGTTAAAGCAGCAAAGGTTTATAGAGGTTTCAGTCTATAATTGGCTAGCTTCAAGGCAGGGTGGCACGGCAGAGGGGAAACAGTCCACTGCAAGGCAGGCAGGAAGTAAAGCAGCAAGCAGTGAGCAGCGAGCTTCTTTTCTTTTCTTTTTATTCCATCCAAATACAAGCTTTTTAGGTGGCACTGCCCTCACTCAAGGTGAGGCTTCTGTTCTTAGTAATTCCATTCAACCACACCCAGAACTATGCTAATTCTAATCAGTGAACAAATCTAGTATCACACACTCTAAATTCTAATATCACACACCTCAGGTTCAGCCAGCTCTGAAGAGTCCCACCTCTGAGTGCATGAGGATTTGAGCAGACATCTAGATACAAACATAATATGAACTCAGTCTTCAACTCTAACTGAAGCTAATGGAAGTTAATGGAGTTTGAGAATTTTTCTTTTTTGTTGTTACAGTTTTGTATCAGTATGTCTGTGATATGTAATCATTACATTCATCTTAGGGAATCAGTATACATATATATAAATATATATGTCTATATATATCTATATATATCTTAATCATTTTTACTTCCTCTACCCTTTCTTATCCTCCCATCTTTCCTCAGTCCTGAGCCCCTTTCTATCTCCACAAAGTCTACCTCCCCACACTATGCTTTCTAATTGTGTGTTGCTAAAATTCAATAGTGTCACACTATTTCTGCTGTCACTGCCTTAATTTAGGCTCCATTAGAGCAAGAGGTCGCCCTTTCCAATCGGGCTGCCTTCCCAGCAATTCTGCAGCTTGAATTATGTTGCCACAATGTGAAAGTATGATTTTTAAATTTTTTTCCTTAAAACTATTTGTAGGCTTTTTTTTCACCCTTATAGATGAATTAAAAATAATTTAGGGTAGGTTAATAGGCCCTGATGATTCTGGCCTTTAAGCAAGTGGACTCAAATAATATTAACTATTTCTGACAGGTTTAAAAAGTTTTTTAAACTAAAAAATGTTTTAAAGTTTGAATGGTTCTTGGCGTCCATAGGGTCATCAAGCTGATACCTATGTAGGACATCACTCCCTTCTACCTTCTTGTTCCTAGTAGTAGTAACTTTTATTATGAAGAATTTGATATGTACTGAAAAGTTAAAAGATAGGACAATGAACACCCCATATCCACCATATAGATTTAAAAGTGTTAATATTTGTCATCTTTTAAAAATACACCTAATATAAGTTTCTTAATTGTTTGCTTAACTATTTGAAAGAAAGGTGTAGACATAATGGCTCTTTACTCTTAACTATCTCAATATTTCTTTCTAAAGAATCAAGATAGTCTCCTATATATGATATGGTTAGCACATCTAAGGAAAAAAAATATATACTCCATATCAAAACTTTCCCAGTTGTGCCCTTAAATATCTTTTTTTTTTTTTTTTGAGATGGTCTTACTACACAGTTCAGGCTGGCCTTGAGTTAACTGTGTAGCCCAGGCTGGAGTAGAACTCTCAGTGATTCTCCTGCCTCAGCCTCCAGAATTCTGGGATTACAGGTTTGTGCCACCATACCTGGCCCAAATATCTTTTAATAGAAGATTCCATGAGATATAACTCACATGCCCAAATATCTTCTGTAACCATTTTTGTTTTGTTTTTGGAAGTCAGACACTCAATGACTAGGACATCCCCAAAAAAACCACATTTATGAGGAAATTTACAGATTTGCCATACGCACTAGAGAAAACTTCAAACTCAGAAAAAAAAATTTGAGTAGACATGAGGCTTACTGGTACAGACACTTTACCACACTTAAAAACAAATAAACCTCAGAAAACCTTGGAAAAGAAGATTCAGATCTCCAGTTATACTATATGATTAAAAAGCTTAGTTTTCAACAACATTCAAAAAATCACAAGACATACAAAGAAACTGAAACATATGTCATGAATCATTTAAAAGAAACAATCAGTAAAAAATGTCATTGAGATTTTAAAACAACTGTTGTAAAGATACCAAAGGAAGAGATGGTAAAAGGGAAATAAATATTAAAGTAAATACAAAGTTGAAATAAAAAAATGATATAGAAAACTTAAAAAGAAACTGTACAACTAGAAAATATAGAAAGTGAAATGAAAAGAGTACTAGAAGGATTCAAAAGCAGATTTGAACAGGCAGAAGAAAAATCAGTGAAAAACAAGAACACTGAATTATCATCTGATGAACAGAAATAAAGACTGAAGGGAAGTGGTTGGAGCCTAAAGGACCTGTGAGACATCTTCAAGTAGACCAGTTTATGCATTGTGGGATACACAGAAAGAGAAAGAGAAAGGGGAGAGAGATGATTTTTAAAAATTATGATTTAAAACTTCCAAAATTTCCTGAAATATAGCAATATTTAATTAGCTTGAGGAATTCTAAGCAAGATAAACTCAAAGAGATCCACATCAGGGTTCATTATAATTAAATGTTGAAAGTCAAAGATAAGGCCAGGGATTTAGCTCAGTGGCTTAAGCACCTGCCTGGCAAGTGAAAAAAAAAAAAAAAAAAAAAAAAAAAAAAAAAAAAAAAAAAAAAAAAAAAAAAAAAAAAAAAAAAAAAAAAAAAAAAGGAAAGAAAAGAAAAAAGAAAGTCATAGATAAAGAGGGAATCTTCAAAGCAGCAAGTGAGTCATTTGCAAGGCATTCTCAAAAATATTACCAGCAGCTTTCCCATCAGAAACCATGGATGATTCATTGCAAGTGCTCTAGTGGTAAAAAAAAAAAAAAAAGTTGTTAACTAATAATTCTATATTTAGCAAAAATGTCCTTCAAAAATAAGAGAAATTTAGACTTTTCTAAATATACAAAAATGGAAGGAATTCAATATGACTAGACCTTCTCAGAATGAACACTAAAGAAGTTACCTTCTAGTGGAAGGACACTAGATGGTAACTCAAAGCTGCATGAAGAAATAAAAATTTCTGCTATTTTGTCACTTAGCTTTGTAAATAACTTAAAATCCAGGATTGTGATACCTCCTACTTTGCTCTGTGTTTGCAAGACAAGCAAACATTTCTAAAAAAAATTTAACCTGATAAATGAGTAATGTCTTGAAATGTGAGTAGTACATTGTTTCCTGCAGATGAACCAAGGGTTCTTCCCCCTCATTGCAGGATAATGGGTGATTGTCTCCCAACAGTAAGAGGTTATGCAGGAGATCTCATCTGCAGAGGACAAGGAGAAAAAGGTGGAGGAAACCCTCCCTTCAACTAAAATTAGGTAGATGTGTAAAATGTGGGATTAGTGAAAATTTTTGTAGAAAAGCATCACTTGAATAAGGCTATGAATCTGTTTAATGATAATGCAATGTCACATTTTTGCAAAATCCTCAAAAGGATCCAAAAGCAGGTGTCATTGCGTAGGTTCCTTGTTAAAATGAATGAAAACAAAAAGATTCCATTGAACAAATACCAGTGATTCTGTTAGTGATAGTGAAAATTATCCTACACAATAAATAACTCCTTTCTTTTGTCTCCTTCACATCAGCCATAAAGGTTTTCAAAGGTAAGTACAGGCTATTTTGTTTATTTTTCTTTATATTTTGTATTATATTACAATTGTAATGATTTTATATGAATATTTTTGGGTTTTGGAACAAATTATCTAAGTTTCCATTATTTCTTATAAATTCACTTTGATATACAAGTGTTTTAGATTACAAGTATGTTACTAAAACAAATTATACTCGCAGACCAAGCAAGGTTTTACTGTAGGCACCAATCATCTTTAGGATTTTAGCTTTGTCTGTTGTGATTTTAGTTTTTTCATTTTTAGTTTCATTGATTTGGGTCTTTTCTTTGCTTTTTTGGTAAGATTGGCTGAGCGTTTATCTATTTTGTTTATTCTTTCAAAGAACCAATGCTTCGATTCATTGATTCTTTGTAAATCTCAATTTCTTTAATTTCTGCTCTGACCTTTATACTTGCTTTCCTTCACCTAGCTTTGGATTTGAATTGTCCTTGTTTTCTGAGGACCTTGAGGTGCATCATTTTGTTAGTTATTTGGACTTGCTCTATTTTTCTGATGTAGGCATTGACATCTATATATTTCTCTTTTAGGGGTGCTTTCATTATGTCCTGTAGGTTATACTATGTGATATTAGCATTATTATTTGATTCTTGGGACTTTCTAATTTCTTCTATGACCCATAGATTATCCAATGTATTGTGTAGTTTCTACGAGTTTGCACGGTTTGTGGTTTTTTTTTCCGTTGATTTGTACTTTCATTGTGCTATGATATAATAATATGCATTTGATAATTTTTTTCTTTTGTACTTAAGCATGATTTATGGGCTAGTAGGTGGTCTAATTTGGAAGAAGTTCCATGTGCTACTGAGGAGAACATACATTTTGTTGTCATTAGGTTGAATGCTCTAGATATCTATTAAGTCCATTGATCAAGGATTTGGTTCAACTGATATTTCATTGTTGATGCATTTTATTGTCTGATTGCTCTGTCCTTCACTATAATTGTGTTGATGTTTTTCTGATGCCTTATTTCCAGTACTATTTATTTTATGAAGTTTGGTACATATGTTTATAATTTTTATATCTTCCTCTTGAATTGCTCCCTTAATCAATATGTAGTGACCTTCTTTGCCTCATCTGATCAGTTTTGACTTGAAGTCCACTTTATTTGAAAATAGCATAGTTGCTCTTGCTTGGTTTTGGTTCTCATTGCAATGGATATTGTTTTCCATCCTTTATTTTTCAGTCTATGAATTTCTTTTTAGAATAAATTTTTTTGTATACAGCACACTATTAGATCTTGTTTCTTGATCCATTTTGCCAATTTGTGTCTTGAGATTCAGAAGTTGAGACCATTCGCACTGAGTGTTATTACTGAAAACTTATTCTTGTCAGTGCATTATTTTCATGTTGCCGATTACCTTTTTCTCTCTTCAACAGTTCATCTTGCTTGATGTATTCATTCTATTCAAATTTTTGGCATTGTTGGCTTCAATGTCTCTTTCTAAGATATCTTGAGAATTTTTTGGAGTGATTTGCTATTCATGAATTTCTTAAGGAGCTCTTTGTCATAGGAAGACCTTATTTTTCCATCAATTTTTGAAAGGCAGTTGTCAGTCTGGGTTGGATGCTGTCTTCTTTTAGGGACTGTAATACTTTCCTCCAAGATCTCTTAAACTTTAAGGTGTGTGATGAAAAGTTTGCTATAATTCTAATAGATTTACCTTTGTAAGTGATTTTATGTTTTCTCTAACAGTTTTTAAGATTCTGTCCCTGATGTGTTATGGAAAGGTTCTGTTCTGGTCATGACTATTTGAAGTTATGTATGTTTCACTTATCTGTACATTAAATTCTTTCTCCTTATTTGGAAAGTTTTCTACTATTATTTCTTTAAACATGTCTTTTTAAAATGCCATCTGTGCTGCCTTCTGATTTTTCACTAATTGCTTAGTCTTCTTTGGGTCATCTAGCAGTTGGTAGATCCATTTTCATGTTTTTAAGGTACTTTGAGTAATTGGTTTCTGACAGCAGCCCTGAATTATAGTTCTGATACTGTGTCCTCACACTGGTCACTTCTGTTTGTCATATCTTCAAGAGAAATTTTAATCTGGATTTCTACTTGATACCTTTTCATAGACTAATTTTTTTAAACTAGTTATTCGTGCTTTGCATTTTATTGGTTGTCTTATGTTTCTAATTTTTGTGGTGAGATTTACAGGTTGATTATAGTGGAAAGATCTTATTGCTAATATGGAGCTCTTACTAGTGTCTGCTTTTTAGCTATACACTGAGCATGGTTAACTATAGGTCTTTGCCTCTTTCTTAAGATCCAACCAGCTCCATTAATTTGGGAGGTGAGTGTAATTTTCCCAGCAATCAGTTCTCAGGAAATATACTGTAATATTGCTAATGACACAAAGGTAATCCAGATATTGGTATACAGAGAAAACCCATTAATAGAAACAATTATGCTACTGTGGCATATAACAACAAAATCAGCAAAAATAATAAAGTAAGGGATAAAATGGATATTTATATACCATAAGAACTAATAATGTATTACCCTAAACCCTAGAAAAGAGATCTATAATTATAGTATAAGCATTTATACAACCCAAATATTGACAGCTAGTGAAAATACACTAAATGGAACCACTGTATGTTCATTAACAAGAAAAGGGTTCAACAGTAATAGCAAATAGTTAATTAGCTATGTAAAGATTAATAAAGCCTAATATTTACACTAATAAAGATAGAAAGGGCAGGAAACTGGAAAATAACAAAAGCAAAAATTAGAAAAGTAAACAATAAAAGATGATTAGAGGGGAAAAAATTGAGGTAAAGGATCCTATTAAGGAGTAAAAGATAATTAATGAAATTAAATAAAAGTAGCAAAAAAACAATCAAAAAAGAAAAACAGTAAGCAAAATAAAGATAAAAAAGAAGTAAAAAAAGCAAAATATTAAAAGAAAAAACCCAACCCCCCAAAACCAATAAAGAAAAAAACAGTGAATAAAAAAATTCCTTGGTATTTTTGAATGATTTCTTTCCAGAATCTGCAATCATGGAATCCAGTGAGTCACTGTTTACTCTACTTAGCTTTATGATCTATAGGCTTGTAAGATGCTTCCATGCTCCAGAGGCCCCACTGTTCTTACACCCCAGGCTATAGCAATGGTCCAGTCTGAGGTATATCTTTGCTCACGTTGATAGATGGAGAAAGAAATCAGACTACTGGTCTCTTCTGGCTGTAGGCAGTGGAACAGGGACTCAAGGACCACTGGACTTAATGCCAGCACTTTTAGATCTAGCCACCTCTGAAAGCCACACATGGTACATCTAGCTTCTGGCTTCTCGCAACAGAGGGTAAAGCCCTGTGTCCTTCCTAACCTGAGTTTAAACTTTTCAGGGGTTCTATGTCCAGCCTGCATTTTTCCCATGACTGTTTCTAGCCTTTGTTGAAGGGTAACACTGGAAACCCTAAAGTGTAGTTGTTCTGTGGTTCAGAATTAAACAATTAACCCTTTCCCCAAATGTCTCCTGATTAAACTTTCTCAAATATGGTAGATACTGCACTGGATTTCTTCCCTGCTATGTGGAAAGAGTCACTTTTGGAGTAAATGTCAAATCTATTTTTGCAGTTACAATAGCCATGGGCTTTCCCTGGGGATAGCACTGCTGCTCTGGTTTGTTTCTCCCCGAGGAAGCCGATCCTCTGGGTTTACTTCTCTCTTGGATATTGGCCTTATCCATGATCAGGTCAAATACTTAGAGCTTGTGCTGCCACATGCTAAGGGGAAACAAAACTCCAAGTGGGCTCAGAGTTGGCAGGATCCGTGGGTGTGGAGTTAGCTAGGGATGAATGCAGTTCTCATGAGTTTCTGGGTCTCCAGTTCCCAGACTGCCTCTGCCATGACCAAAGCTTCCTGTGAGTATGGGCAGGTCACTCCCTTCCCTCCATCATGTTTTTCTGTTCTTTTTATTTTTTAAATTCTTGGTAGTAACTATTCTTACTGAAGTGAGATGGGATCTCAATGTAGTTTTGATTCACATTTTCCTGGTGACTAATGATGAGTACTTTTATAAAGTTATTGGCCACTTGTACTACTACTTTTGAGATTTCTGTTTAATTTATTTGTTTATTTATTCATTGGGCTACTTTTTTGATGTTAAGTTTTTTTGAGTTTTTTGTATATTCTAGATGTTAGTCAACTGTCAGAAAGATAGCTAGCTAAGATTTTCCACCATTCTGTTAATGGTTTCTTCACTCTGTTGATTGTTTTCTTTGTTGTGCAGGTTTTTAGTTTGATATAATTCCTGTTACTGATTCTTGCTATTACTTCCTACGCTATTGGTGTCCTATTCAAAAAGTCTTTGCCTATGCCTACTACTTCAAGTGTTTGTCGTACCTTATCTTCCAGCAGTTGGTTGTCCTGGAGAAGCTCTGGTGTTTACATCAAGCATCGCCTCCTGGTTCCAGAGGGAAAGAAGTGTACCATTTAATCTCCAGGACAAATTCGTCATGCTAGCTTTCTGGAATGTACTGGACTGTTCTTATCGTTGGAGGTACTCAGGGACCTCTGTGTCTCTGAGGATGGCTGTGGTGCTTTTCAGGACAGCCTTGGTCTTTATTATAAGCATGACTTCTTGGCTCCAGTATAGAACCCTCAACCTACCAGCACAGCTCCTTTATCCTGTTGGCATAGACTTTCTAGCTTCTGCCACTGACCTTTGGGCCTTTCCAGCATGGATCTGTAAGACTGGTGTGAGTCCTTCTTATGGGCTCTAGACCTCCAGTTGGATTCTTGGGAGGCACTGTTATGGGCTCTAGGTTTTCATCTGGACTCATGTGGGACATTGCTGTGGGATCCATGCCCTTGGCTGAATATTCTGGGTCTTTTAGTGTTGTGGACAGATTTCCTGCACTTTCTTGTGTTAAACTCTGGATGACTATCGTAAAATAATATTATAAATTCTGTGTCCTGATTCTAATTATTCTCCTCACAACCCCTGACTACAACAAATATCTTCTTTGATTTGTTTCTTCAGTATTCTATAATTTTCATTGTAGATGTTTTTTGCTTTATTGGTTATGTTGACTCCTAAGTTTTTAAAATTTTTTAGCTATTGTAAATAAATTGTTTTCATGATTTCTCTCTTGCTGGTTCATTATTGATACACAGAAAAGCTATTGATTTTTGGGTGTTGATTTATATCCCTTTTTTGCTATTGTTTTTTTTGCATAATTTATGCCTTTAAAGCCCCAGAAAATACATCTAAGTAAATAAACTAATTATGAGGGTTTTTTTTTCTATTTAGAGATGTGTGCAGTTAATATTTTGCTTTAGATCCTTTCATAGTTTCTAAAAATTTCTTTTTATTCTATGGAAAAAATAAGTACATAGATTTTAAAATATATCAAATATTTCTCTTTGGGCATCTGGAACTTCTCTCTGTTACCAACCTTGGAATTCCTTTTGCTAGTATCATGGTTGTATTCTCTGCTTCAATTTCATGACTTCCTTCCTGCTGTCAGCCCTTGTTTAGATGTCATGTGGTAATGGGTCTGATGACATTTGAGCAACATACTTCTCTCTTGGATCCACTGCTACATTTTAGGCTGGTGAACTTTTTCCTCCAATGTGCAGTTGCTACACTGGAATCTTGCTATCATCCTGGGATCTTGCTTTACCATCATCTTGGAGATTCTTGTTTTTTGTCCTGTGTTGGGTTTCCAGTTTCCTTTATGTTGAGGCTTCCTCTTTCTGAATTTGATCCTTCTTTTTAGTGTAGCACATCCTCTCATAGTTCCCTAAAAAAAGGTGCATGGAAGGTAAGTTCTCTGAGACCTTGCAAGTTTAAAAATGTTTTTATTTTATGCTCACATTTGAATGGTAGTATGATAGACTCACTATCCTAGATTCATAATTATAAAGGTGTTGGTAATTACATCTAGCATCTAGGGTGGGCATACGATGGGCCCTTTCAATCTGGAAAATTATATACTTTAGTCCATTCTTTTCTTTCTCAAATTTCTATTATTTGGCTTGTGGGTCTCCTAGGATAATCTTTTGCATTTTTAAATTTATATTTTATATTCTAGGGGCAGGAGTTCAACTTTGCCACTTTTTCTTACATCCTTTCTATGGCTTTTTAATTTTGCTATCATATCTTTAATTTCTCGGAACTCTTTTGTTCTTCAAATGCTTCTTTGTATCTGATGAGTGACCAGGTTGGGGGAGCAGCTGTTCTTTTTTTTTTTTTTTTTTTCCATTTGGGACAAGGTCTTGCTATGTAGTTCAGGCTAGCCTTGAACTCCCTCTGTAGCCCAGGTTGGCCTTGAACTCACAGCAATCCTTCTGCTTTAGCCTTCCAAGTGCTGGGACAACAAGTGTGTACCACCATGCCTGGCCCAAGCAGATGTTCTTATTTCATGGTGTGGTACCTTCTCTTAGCTCTCCAATTACATTACCCATATTTCTTTATTTCTTAACTATTTTCTTGACTTCTTCCAAGTTGATTTTTGTTTGCATTTGTCTTACAAATTAGGCTTTCCTCAGGGATCTGGTATTCTTTGACTACTTACAACTGAGGACCAAAAGGTTGGCAAACTACATAATCCCTTGCTTTTCAAATTTTCTCCAGATCAGCATTTGAAACTTTCTTCACTGATAAATTAATAAACTTTGGCACTAACTTACCATCCCTATGTATGAGAATTATACTTGTTAACATTTTGAGAATTATTTATGCTATAAATGAAAGAACTGGACTGATAAACTGTTTTTCCTGACCCTCTTCCCCAGATTGGATGAAGATTTATCAGGGGATGGAAGGAAGAAGGAAAGTTAGAAGGAAAGCAGAAGAGTTAGGGAAGTGGCTGGCCCCGAGAAGGTCTGCTTCTGACCCTTAGGAAGAGTGAGTGATAGGGAAGAGGACATGACAGGGTACCAGACAAGTTTTGCAGGCTAAGAGAGGAGCTGATATCTTTTTCCCCACCTGTCCCACAGAGGAGATAAGCCAGGGAAGTGTAGGAGAGATGCCTACAGGGAAAATGGGTCTAACCTACATCCTCAAGTTCCTGTGCAGCCTAGAAGGGATTCATCTGTTGTTTCCCATGTGTGGAAAAAACTAAAGAAGAGCAGGTTTGTGCTGTTTGTGGACCTAACATCCAAGATGAAGCTGGAATAAAGACAATCCAGCAGACACCTGTGTAGCGGAAGGACAAGAAACCAGATGCCTTCAATCTGGCTAGTAATAATATTACCTGTATATTACTGAGGCTTAGGTGTGATTGTAGGGAAGGGGAAAGTATCACAAAATGACTAATGAAGATGCTTCACTGAATAGAATAAGGGCTTGAAATAGAAATCCACCTACAAAAACATATATAATTTCATAAATATAGAATGATCATTATTATAGGTCAATAAATATTCTTATACAATATTAGTCTTATTGCTACATAACATTCCACCATATAAGCTAGTTTAATCATTTAGAAAAACTCTGCCCCTTTCTTCTTCTAACTGGTAGAAAGAATCAGTCTCAGTTACTTTAGCTGAAAAATTTTTTTATACTTGGAATCAAGCTCAGGGCCTCATGCTTGCCAGGCAGGTGCTGTGTTGCTGATATATATCACGGTCTCCAATCTGTTACTTTAGTCATTAAGTCCTCAGTAAAAAGAAGGTCCACTTGTTGGAAAGAACCTCCAACTGGGGTGGATCCTAACCAACAATTTTCAGTCAAGGATCTGGTGAACAGAATTGGCAAAATCAAGTGAACTTCTTTTTCAGAAAACTCCTTAGTGAAGCTGATTGTGTGTCATCTCAGCTGGCTATGCTAGCATGTCACTGATTTAACTACTTGCAAAGAGAATTCCAGGAATGCAGAATCCTTGTTCAGGGAGCCTCTCTGATGAATGTCTTAAGCAACAACAAAGCCCAGCTTTCTGCCCACCGCTGGTTCTCTTGTGGGAAAATTCCCAAGCCAAGCCAAACCAAACTGAAAGGAAGACTCCTTGCACCAAGCAGGTAAGAAGGCAGCATTTAATTTTTACAATAGTGCACTATTGCTGGATTATTCTAGAAAGGCAGCAGCCCTGAGTTTACAGAGAGCTTAGTTTACATAGAATTTAGAAGTGGGAGGTACAAAGCAAGTGACAAAACATTACATAATTGGTTATATGCATTGAGTCATATATGGATAGGCAGGCTAGTCTTTAACAGATTTGTTGAAACAATGGAATTGTTTATCATAATACACAAACCTTCCAGGAACAAGGGGATGGGGTCCTTACAGAGTTAGCATAAAGGTGTTACCATAATGTAGAAACATTCCTTGACTAGCCCAGGGTGCCTTAAGGTACAGACAACTACTCTGACTTAGTGCTCAGCAGAGGTGTGCAGCTGGGCCTTAGACACTGTCAAGATCAGTTGAATTCAGCAGAAGCAGCAGAACAGAAACATGCTCAGAGACCTGTAGTTGATCAGGAAATATCTAGAAGTTTGCTATTTTAAAATGTGTTCTTACATTATAATCATGCCCCAACAGTTCGATGTTCCTACAGGAAGTGCCTAGAGGCAGGGATGACTTTGCTTGTGCAGGCTGGTGCTGGGCTTCTCTCACTTTTTGCACAAAGTAGTATGTGGGATTGCTGTGAAAGGAATGGGGGAGACTGCTGTGGGCTTCCCTAGTTGAAGGAAGGACTCCTCCCATAGTATAGATAGACAGACCAGCTGTCATCAAAAGGTGGTACCAGCACTGCCTACAGTAGTCCTGAAGTCAGGGGGCTCTCAGAATTGATCAGTTACCTCAATTAGCCCAGGATGCTTAGGGTGTTCTGGGAAATTTCCCAAGCCAAGCCAAGCCAAGCCAAGCCAAGCCAAGCCAAGCCAAGCCAAGCCAAGCCAAGCCAAGCCAAGCCAAACCAAACCAAAAGGAAGACTCTTTGCACTAAGGAGATAAAAAGGCAGTATTTAATCTTTACATCAGCAAACTGTTAGGAGTTCACCCCAGTGGACTGTTGTAGGGATAACTCCTCCCAAGCAACCGACCTGAATCAGGAAGGAGTTTAGACTATATAGAATTAGAAGTGGGAGGTACAAAGCAAGTGACCAAATGTTACATGATTGGTTATATATATATTGTATCATATATTGACAGGCTAGTCTTGAAACAATAGAAACACTCCAGAACCAGGGGCAGGGGGCTCTTACAGAATGAGCAGAGTTAAAGGCATTATCATAATATAGAAATGTTCTAGAAAGAGGATCTTTACTGAAAGAGCACTGTTAAGGGCATTAGCATAATATAGAAATTTTTGGAGAGAGGGCCTTTACTGAATGGTCCCCAATCACCCCAGGGTGCCTTAAGGTATAGATAATTACTCTGACTTAGGGCTCACTTGCAGCTGGCTGTGGACACTGTGCGGGGACAATTGGATTTAGCAGAAACATCGGAACAGCAACTTGGTCAGAGACCTCTGATTGATCATGAAATATCTATAAGTTTACCATCTCATGAATGTGTTTCTACATTACAACTGTGCACCAGCAAGGTAACCATTTTATTGGTGCTTTATTGGGGAGGTGTTACATTTATCACAAATCAAAGCTATTCCAATTGAGATCCATGTTGGAATTTTCTTACTTTATTGTTGTAGTTTGTGTGCTTTCTTATATTTGCACTTAAAGCTTTCCAAAAAAGTGCAGTATGCTTGGCTTAACAACAGCATTTTGATCAATATGATTTGTTCAAGACAGATTTCTATTTGTTCTCACTATTGTGTACTGTGAATCTATTTTGTACATTTTATTCTCAAAATCAAAGACACATAATCTATTCATCAAGGTCACATGAGTCTTTTAAAAAGCCTGTTTTAGTGAAAGGAACAAATACAAATTCCAAGTTTCATTTTATAAGAGAAATTAATGTCATATACCCCCCATGTTAAGAGAATATAAAAGAATACTTAAAATATAAATTCTATTACAACCAAGTGCAGACAAAGATGTAACTGTTTCAATGAGGTTTTATTGTTTTATAGTAGTGTATTATATTCAGGAAGGCTATCTCCATTAATTGCAAGGACAAAGTCAAATCATATGCAGAATTTCTTGGAATTCATTTAATTTCCTGTGTTTTACCTTTTTGGTGACTTCTGTAGAAGAACTACTTAGAAAGTTTCCCTATTGGTAATGGCCCAAAAAAGCAAAGGAAGATTGTTTTTAATGCTTTGTGAGTTGAGGAGAGGAATGCATGTCACAGAGTTAGCTTCCATACCAAAGAGTGAACAAAGAAGACTGAAGAATGGAGTGGGGGAAGGGTGGTGAGTGTGGGGAGCAGAGATTAGGGTCTATCTGCTTCATAAAACAGAGCAATAATGTGTGTTCCCGTGTTAAGGGCTAGAATGAATGATGTCCAGCCTAGTGGTTTTTGTTTTGTTTTGTTTTTGTACCAGGCATCTAACTTAGGACCTTGCGCTTGCCAGGCAGGTGCTTATGCCCTTGAATAATATCACCAGCCCAAGCCCAGTTACGTTAACTGGGTCAGAGAAATAAAATAGACTTCAGAAATTAAATAATAGGTAACATACACATTAGAAAACCAAAATTATCACAACATTCAAGATTCTCAAAATAAGCATTTGCTTGCTTTCCAAAGAAAATCTGGGATGGCCAAAGGGATACACTTTAACTCTGCAAACCTTACCTTGCAGCTTCCCAACCCACCCTCCATAAATTCCATAGACAGGCACAGTTGGCCCTGGCCACAGAGGCAGCTGAAATGAATAAAACAACTGTACAATGCATTTCCAAATGATTACAGGCTTTCCACACGGTGGATCCATCCTGTTTGCCTTTCTTTTCTACAGGAAAAGAGAGAGATCCAAAGAAAGGAACCATGAGGCTGCTGGGAACTCTCTCCATTCACAAAGCAGAAACCTTTCCCGTGGCACTCTTCAACACACTCATTAAAGGTGTCACACCTTGTAAGAAACCTGGTCTTCTGGGGTTGATATAAAGCACAAAAGTTGACTCCAAGGAGATTGGAATCTTTGCTAAAAATAGAACAAGGAGGCATAAGAAAGAACTTTAAGTTCACTTAAGAAAGAACTCTAATTTAAGCTAAAGGACACAGGCCACAAATCTGATTCAAAGATTACATGTTGAAATTTTATCGCTATCAAAAATGCAGAAAAAAAAGAAAAAAAGGAAATGTTCTATTTTCCCCATTGCAAATGCTTTGACTCCTGCCAATGAGATTCATGGAGAATGATTATACAAAGAACACCTTCCTGAGACTCCTTCACCTGACATCAATGACAGGTGAAAGAGTCCTAGTGGACATTAAGGATGTGTTCTACAATGCATGTGTATTTCAAAATCACTTATACGTCATAGATGTATACAAATTTTATTTGTCAATTAGGAAAAAAAAGGAAAAGATAGATTCATACTGTCACGTACGGCTGCAAAGAAATTTGAGAGTGTGAATGATCTGGTAGTAGAGGGCTCTGAGTCAGATGAAGCTCTGCTTTGGTTAAACATGCGGTCCTGTGGTTGTACAATTCTTTTTGTTAATAGCTTTGATTTCTGCCCGTGCTTCTTTAATGACCTAAGCACATGGGCTTCCCTGTGGTGGTCTTTGAACCCGGCGCGGGGGCTCCATCCCCTATGCTGCTGTGCAGCAGCTCAGCCAGGCCTGTGTCTGTACGCAGATCTCCCTGGGCCTTTTCCAGGCCCAGCTCCTGTGGACTGCCCAGGTTCTTTTCTCTTTTCCCTTCCTTTCTTTTCTTTTTCTTTTCCTTTTCCCTTCTTTTCTTTTGTTTACTTTTGTTTTGTCTTTTCCTTTCATTTCTCTTTTCTTTTCTCTCCTTCCTAGTCTTTCTTTCTTTCTTTCTTTCTTTCTTTCTTTCTTTCTTTCTTTCTTTCCTT